>NWSH02000437.1:4962548-4986712 GCA_002382865.2 Heliothis virescens | reverse complement strand
ATTACCGTTGATTGCCTTAACAATGTGTGTGTTTTGTTCATTTTGATTAAATGCCTCAGATGAATGGCTGACTGATTGCCCAAATCATTGAAGCTTCGTGTTATATTCAGTGATTTTATAATGTTTATTATATAAATAATTTAATAATGTTCAGTTTTTATATAAGATAAAAAGCAAAACACTAGACTAGAAATAACTTATGTGATAATGAATTAGTTAAAATATAAATAATAATTTTATAAATTGAATACCGTTAGAATCAAATACTTCTTATAATGAATCAAAAAAACCGAAAATTGAATTTTAAATGTGATTTTATTATTATGTTTACATTCCAACGCTTCGTGTTAAGATAAGACTTGGCAATTTAGGTGAGATCACACAACTTAAGCGATTCAAACTAACCCAAATTGAATCAAAAATAATTTAATTTAAATATTAATTGACACCTATTGCGATAAAATAGACATTAGTCACATTATGTGGCTCAAAGGCAACTCATTTAAATGGACACATATTTTTATTTTAAGAACACTTTAAATTCAAATTATAGCTGGCTACTGGTCGTGTTTGTTCTAACTTAGAGGTCCTAAATGTTTTTTCAGAACTACCTAATTTTAAATATTTATTCGTGTTCGGATAAAGATGGATGTCTTTCGTATTACCCACGTACGCTCGATGGACCTAAATAAGATGGATCGAGATCGGACGATTTATATCAATTTGTAAACGTTCCTTCCTATCCTTTTCCCGTCTGATCTAAAGACCTCTAGAATTTGTCTATTTATACATATCACATACAAACATACATAAGTAGGTTTGTTGAATGACAGATCCTTTGTTTGGTATTCATATTCACTAAATAGATGAAGCTAAAAATAGAAAACGATTAATGATATTTATTTTTCAAATCGGTAAAACTACACTTTTATACGTTAGGCATATTTTTAAAATGAGATAATGCCGGCCGAAAAAACACACGTGTTTGTCTATACTTCTATACTAATTTATTAAAGAGGAAAACTTTGTTTGTTTGTTTGTTTGTTTGGTTGTAATGAATAGGCTCAAAAACTACTGGACCGATTTTAAAAATTCTTTCACCATTCGAAAGCTACATTATCCACGAGTGACATAGGCTATATTTTATCCGGGTACGGGCAGTAATTCCCACGGGATGCGAGTGAAACCGCGGGAAAACGGCTAGTAGATTATATTTATAGAAATGTTTATTTGGCAATATTAATGTAAAGTTAGTATCAATATATATCATCAATAAATAAATAGTTAAATAGTCTAGTTGTAAGTTTGTTTAATCATCAGAAGACGCGACCTTTTTTAATACCATGTTGCAAGGACACACATTTGTCTTATACTTGATGATATCTCTTTCAACGCCTTATGAGATATGCAGAGACTCGTAAAAATATAAAACACATTTTATACGAAAATAATTTGAAGATTTGAATTAAATATCAGTTAGTCTTATGGAAACAAGTTAAAGCCTCAAAGGTTTCTTTTTAATTTTATTTGGCATCTTCTTTGGTATGTCAGCGGTGTTTTACCTACAGTAGTTATTTTTTTCTTATCCATAACATCAGGGGGCACGGCAGTGGCCCCACCAAGTCAAGCAGAAAAAAGCGGCACGGCCGTACCATACTTTTCTCGAAGCAATTCAGGCCATTTTCGACTCCCTATAATTTCGTTGTGGATAAAACTAGAAGCCTGAATTTTCAGCAACTAATCAGGCATTGTATAAATACGGTGTATTTAAAATTTCAGACAATTTGAACCAGTAGTTTAAGAATGACAACTTGGTAAAGTTTCTGAATTTTGTCACTCACTGACTGACTCACCGATCATCAAAAGTATAAGGCACTTCTAGCAGACATAAAGGCTTCAAATTTTGAATATATATAGAGTTCAGTGTCCTTATTATGGGAAAATTCAAAAATTTTGTAATTTCGGTCCAGTTTTCTAAATACACTAACTGCATGAATAACTTTGTAATCCTATATAAATGTATAGGATTACAAGGTTACATTTGCAGTTAATGAATTATTACTGTACAATAGAAAATAATAGGTGTAGATAGATACCTACTATATGAGGCATAACGGGAGGGGGTATAGAGTGGGTAAGGGTGTGTTTAGCCCATGAAACTGAACAACATACCCGTGGGAAAATATGTTGAATTATGAAAAAAACGTCTTTCCTTACATTACAAATTCTACTTATGTTCCAAGAGAAAAGTTGTTCAGTTTCCTGGGCTGAACACACCCTTTACGTGTCTCTTGTATTATGTAAAGATAAACTCTACAAAAAGAAGTGAGATGCCATCAAAAACATCCTGTAAAAAACCCAAGTCTCGCAGGCCGCAGCTCAGTCTCTCTATCGTAAAAAGTTGTGAGATCCATGTAATACCAAGTCAGTTAATCTTTTTAGTCTGTACTTAAAGGACCTTCTGTCTTAAGTTATTACATAAGTTATTATCATGCCAATATTAAAAATATGTTACGTTTTTATCAAATAGATTGACTTGGCCATCGCATGATTTGGTTATTAGTATGTATCACACTACACAGCACGACGGGCCAGCAACCTAATTCCTCACCAGAGTCCTTCCGGATATGATGATTGAGGTGAGTATCTTAAAGAAGTTAATGCTCCTGAAACTTCAATGGCGAACAAGAGTACCGATTTATGAATTGGTTTCGAGAATTTCAATTGCGTGAGGCGCAATAGACTAAAGAATCTAATATAATTGTAATATTCATTGTGTTTTCATGCGATGGCCAAGTCAATCTATTTGTTAAAAACGTAACATATTTTTAATATTGGCATGATAATAACTTATGTAATAACTTAAGACAGAAGGTCCTTTAAGTACAGACTAAAAAGATTAACTGACTTGGTATTACATGGATCTCACAACTTTTTACGATAGAGAGACTGAGCTGCGGCCTGCGAGACTTGGGTTTTTTACAGGATGTTTTTGATGGCATACTATTTATAGGACTGTAACTAAAGATACTGAACTGAAAGTACCCAATTTATTGAAGCGTAATTAAACAAGATTTTTTAAATCCTCTCCGCATCGAACTTTGCTCTCAAAAGCTAATGACTTTTATTCTTTCAGCTAATCTACAGGCCCGGTTGGATCAGGGAGTGCAAAGTGCTGTATCGAAAGGGACAAAATGGCGTTTGGTAGCGGGAGTCGTATTCCGTCGCAAGCAACACTCTGCCAAATGCTCTTTGGATCCGGATTTGCTAACATTGCCCCGGATATACGAGTATACACGAGCTTACACCGAAACGTAATGTTGGTAACATTTAATTCAGTGAATATTATTAAATTTAAATCTAAGTTAGTAGGCAGTGCTTAAAAAGATAATTAAAAGCAGAAACAAATGTTATATGAACAAAAGGTCCTAATAGCTAATCTACATGAGGTGGGACGCTCAAGGCTTCTTAATTAATATTATAAAGCTGAAGAGTTTGTTTTTTGAACTCGCTAATCTCAGGAACTACTGGTCCTATTAAAAAAAAAACAGTGTTGGATAGCCCATTTATCGAGGAAGGCTACTTTTTATCCGGGTTCCAGGAGTAGTTCTCAAGGGATGCGGGTGAAGCCGCTGGCGGAAGCTAGTCACTAATAAAACTACTTATAATATTAATTTTCCTCTCTTTTCCCACATTTTATAAAGTAGGTCATTTATTAGAACATTAGTTTCAAAGTAGCCTGTTCTTGCAAACTCTTCCGTATCAACAAGTTATGTGGCTCAAACTTCGCTAAGGTGCTGCTTGAAGCGTTGTAATGCACTGAATAAAGTATGCTCTGTGAAAGCTTACTAACTTACAAATATCGAAGAAGATGCAGTTGCATAAAATACTAGGAAACTTGTTAATGTTTACTAAGTATATTTTTAAAGAATAAAGAAAATTTCACGATAACCACATGTCATTGGATAAAAATCATATGAAACCCCTTGCGAAATAAAAAAAAATGTAAGACAGTAATCAAATAATTGAAGTGTGTTATCAAAAAAAATACCAAAATTATGTTTTGGGGCCACAAATTTAGCGACCAGAAAAATAAAATATTTACTTGTGTAACGCTTCGGTGTAACAAAGCTCAAACACAAAATCTGTAAATTCTTTAAGGATTCGAGAAGTTGCATCGGTTGATACAGAATCCTGCATCTCACAGACAGGGAAACACTCTTACGTGATTGATTGCTCTTTTTACCGAGTTATTTCTGTATCTATGAAAAAACTGGGATAGGGGACGCACTTCCGTATATTTGTTGAGAGATCCCATTACTATGTGTCGACAAATGTGTACATGTAATGATATGTGTATCTACTAGTGGGGAGAAAATCGATTTGCGGTGTTTATTTGTTTGGGAGATTGCCGATTCCGTTTTTAAAACATTAAGCATGAGTTTTTAATTTAAATTGATTATTAAAAAAACATTGCTTGTAGCAGTTCCACTCTATATAGGTATTTCATTAAAGAATTTGCAAGATTCATCGTGCATCGATTATAAATTTTACTTGCCCTTGTATTTTGTCAACAAGATTTATTCAGCCTTGTATGTTCTTTAACACTAATCACAAAAGGCAATAAATACCTTAGAGGTTACATATTTGGTTCGTCGAAGACCCCGGTTGGTCGGACACGCCACTCCTGCGCAAGTAAGTCGAGGTAAGTGAAGTTGCGTGTACCGCTGTCAAATAGAACTATTTTATTGCGGTTTTTATTCGCAAAACAATTTAAATTTAACGAGAGCGCTTCGGTTAACATCGGAACTTAAGCTTCGCATTGCTTTGTTTTAGCGACTTTTTATTTTTATTTTCGGAGCCATTTTGGAAGGACAGCGCGGCGGGAAGAGAATTTTAGTATTTGAGCAATTTGATTTTGGTTTAGATAGCGCTGATATTTTTATTTTGTTCACGATGAGCGTGCAGTAAAACTGAGGTTTTATACGAATCGAGCTTCCATTTCACAAACTGGAATTATAGTATTTTTTTAAATCACTATTGACATACTATGAGTTTCTTGATAAAATATGATGTAAACAGAATGTTAAAATTTTGTACTGTGGTATTAAAAAGCGTAATAAAATCTGAAACATAGTCAAAGGCTACACAGATGACGACCTTTAAGCTGATAATCCCATTAATTTAAAATAACAAACTGAGAGGCTTTTCGTTAAAATGTGTATTAAAAACACGGCACTTACAAAGCAACTTAATTTTTATGTTCACATAAAACTACTACAAATAGTAGGTTAGTTGAAATCAGGTAATAAACTTAGCAGGAATGCTTTAAGCCGTGTAGATTATACTAGAGCTGCCTTCTATTACGATAAGAGGTTCTTTATAGTCAAAGCTTTCATCATTGTTAAGGATAATTCTAATGTACTTGAGATAGAGCTTGTTTTTGTTACGAGTGTTAGTAAGTGAATCAGTGTCTACTTACACTTATCTATTAGTCAGTATAACCAGTAAAACAGCGCTTTCTCATGGAATTTTAAAGAATGGTAGGTATTTATGTAACTTGTGTATGGTTATAAGAATATTTCGTTGCATGATACTTCGTTCTTTCAATTAGGTACACAGCGGCATCTGAATAGACTACAAGCCGGCACCAAAACAGTCGTAAAAAAGGTCTGTAGGCTTTGAAGATGATACCAGTCAATGAGTGAGGCTAAGGAACTAATGGCAAAAGCTCCATCCATTTTATACAAATGAAATCAACATTCAAAAACTATTAATTAAAGTTCATATAGGTACTATTTTACATCAAGTAGAGTAAAAAACGTCTGCAGAGATTTAAAACTAGGTTGAATTAAAACCTTATAACTAGTTGTAACATGATTAATCCCCTATCCAGAAAACTTTTCAATTTAAACGCGCAAATTCAAAGCGAAAAGAAAGGTTTTAATTGAATAAAGTTTCTACTAATGGAATTGCTGAAATGTTTAGTCCGATAAATGGTTGGTTATGTTACACTGAGTTTAAAAGGTCTAGCAAAATTAGTTTCAATTATTTTGTGTGGTTTTACGTCGCGCAAGTTGTATTAAGTAATCAATTTATTTGCTGAATCCTTCAGAGTCTATAATTGTTTCTACTATTTTATATTTCCACATCATACTGTATTTTGAGAACACATTAAAGAATAATTGTATCGAATAATAATGATAAAACTATTGACGAAACTTGTGAAAATAAAAATGTTTCTATATGACATATTCTTTCTAAAGACATACTAAATAGAAGCTTACTATTTTACTAGGCATAAATATGACTAGCTTCAAATTAAATGAATTAAGAACATGTTAGGAATACGATTATTATTAATAGTATTCCGATACACTTTGCAAACGAAGACCTATTCAACGAAATACAGCATAATAATCCCGTCGATATAATCTCCTTGCCCCTTTTATGATACCTTAGAGACTTGGACCCCATCATGTGAGTTTCCTTTGGGTATTCCTACTTCATACACTAATAGCAGGATTACTTAACACTCGTCAGTAACTGGTAAAACGTATCCCGACTTCGAAATATAAGAGTCTTTCAGTAAAACCAATATTTCTGTATAAGACGGTGAGACCATTGGACTTAGTGGAACTATTCTGCATGTTTTTCTGAAGTATTATTTCGTTTTGGTTTAGTAGTAACTAAGTCAATTAAGGTAAGGTAGATACAATAAAGTTGAATCAACAATAGGACGTCATTTTCAGCAAATTTTCTTTCAGTTGGTAATACAGCCGGCAGCGGCAGTATTTTGAAACATCCATCTGCGAGCACCCACATTTTCCCTCGTTCTTACCAAACCAGCAATACTAAAACAACCACAGTACAAACGAATAAAGCTCTGTATGGTAATGCAAGTGCACTTCGGGCCACAAAAACCGTACCTCTCAAAAACACTTCGATCTATTTTTATATTCCAGTACGTAACGCGGTTGTTTTACAATGGAGTCACGTAGTACAGCATCTGTCACAGCGAGCCGTTTTAAAAGCGATGTGTCGTTGAAACTATGTTGAAACCAAAGAATGCATTGCCAGACATACCCGGGTTGAATTGCAGACATAGGGGACACTTCTAGACAGGACTGGCGTGTAACGCGACTCCTCTGCATTCTTCTGTCGTTGTTATTTTAGGTTTTAAGTTCGTTTCTATCGTTTTAGAGTTTTGTTGACGAGGTTTGCGGTTGTAAACTATGAGTGTCTCTTCAAATCAATTGCTCTTTTTTATGCGTAAAACTGCAATGATTCAGTTTCCTCGATATCTTTTCTTGCCTAGATTGCAATGAATGTAAAATGTAGCTATGTCTTTTAGGTATTATAAATTTTAACATGGCAGTAATAAGGTTACATCTGTAAAAAGAATGGAGACTTACAATTTCAATTAATTTTGAACTTAGTATATTTTGCTACATACGAATATTGCAATTTTCCTAAAACATCAACAAAATAAATGGTGAAATTGTTTAAATTAATCCTAAACTAATGGACTGCTGTGTGTGAACAAATTGGACCATTTTCAGATAGGCAACGAAATCATAAGCCACACCATTTATTGACGTTAAAAGCCACTAAAACCTCTTTACACAATCAACAATCAATTGCAATTCCAAATCGACAAAAAAACAATTGAGTAAATAAAACATTTTTCAACGTGTCTAACCATTGTTCACGTTGGAACTAAACAGTCCGTTATCAAACCACTTAAATTGTAACACGTTCTAAAGCGGCTTGCGTCGTGTTCCACAACTGCTAAAACAAAGAAAGAACGCACCTATTACTCTCGTTTAAGATCGACCATTAAATTCTTACAAAAAGCTAATGGTTATCAAACTGGGCCACCCAAGTAGATGAATTTAGGAACGTGACTTTTATGTAACACGTCGTAAATTGCTATAGTTTGTCTCGCGTGCCCTGCCAAACCTAAACTTTTCCACGAACAAAATCCAGCGCATAGCGTACAGTTCAAAGATATTTTTTGCAAAAACGAAACGTAGAAAGTATTAACAACGAGGATGGCATGAATTTTTTCCCCGAACGTCAGGAATTTAAATTCTTCTGGCTCCTTACGCGATCGCGTGTGGTCTAATTATGAATACGGCACAATAGCATTAACTTTTTTTCTGTAAGAGAAAAAACTTCAGCGGTTTCCCTGCGAAAATGGAATAAAAGTGTAACGGATAAAGGAAAACTTCTAGACCTGTTAAGTGGCGATACCCTACTTCGCGGCTCCATTACTTTGCATTTTATATGCCGCTCGACTGCGCCTGTTTACTTTGAACTTTTATTATATTCACTTATCCAAGAAAAATGTTATGACTTTACCCCATTTTCGGTCACGCGAAATTTGGAGCTTATTACGTAACGTGCTTAGAAATTCTGTTACCTTTTCCATTAATAAATAAAATTTCATTTAATCATTCATGTACAAATATGTTGTTTTTTTTTATCTCTGGAATTAGTAAGATTAATAAGGCGTATCCATTTTTACAGAAGCCATATTATCTTTCACCTTTATGTTGAAAGGTCTTGATTGGAATTAGTCAGGTTTTTAAATTAACTCTGTATTAATGAAATTAAATTAAAAGCTTCTTGTGATAAATGACTTTTTTTATGTTCTGTCATCGAGTTTTTAAAGTCGAAATTACTACGAACTAGCATGTTGAAAATGTTGTATGACCTGAAGGTCAAGACATTTTTTACAAGATTTTTGATAAGATATCGGGATGTTATTATTATTATTTTTTTCAAAAACCTCTTTATCTTTTTTAACGTGTCGAAAAGTGTGTCCTAAAAATAATTGAATTTATACATATTACGCAATCAGTAAATAAATTCGTCATGTTTTCTTCAAAATGGACCTATAGTCATAATAATCATTAGAAGTACTTATTAAAATTGAACCCAGTCCCATAAATCGATACTGAAAACTACATTTACTCGCTTTAAATAATGATAAAACCTAAACATAATATGTTACCAACGCCTAACAATATTAGTCTCCTGTTTTATCTGAAAAGATAACTGCATAGAAAATTCTAATAACATTTAACACAGTTAGAGCAACACCATTTCATTCTCAACAGTAATTAATGAGGTCCATTTAAAATGATCAATAAAAAGCCTATAAAACTTTATTTAAAAGTCTCTAACGAATAACAATATTTAATTTTGACTTCGCATTAATATTAAAGATCGCATATCTAAATCAATAGATCGTTATCTCACAAAATTCCTTGTCGCTTCTTAAATATAAGGATATCATTTTGCGTCCAAACCGGTTTAGTTCATATACAAATAATAAATTATACTAAATTAAATAAGATAAATGAGCTATTATACATATTTATTCAGCTTCATCATAACACTTAATGAGTATTAGTTTGTAGTGTTGACTGCAATATTCATTCATTTTTTTTTTTGTGGAAATAAATACGAAACGAAATTTTTATCATAAATTAAATTCTAGATATTACAAGACAGTTATAAAAAAGTTTATTTAAAAAGTCTTTTACATTATTTTTCATATTCAATTGGGTATTGCTTGTTATAAAGAGTCACCGAAATTCAAGCCATATTGAAATACAACAAATATAAAAAGTTAAGCCAATACCACCAACAGTAATGAAATGATTATAACGACTGTGACACAAAAAATATATTATAAGCCTCAGCGTCTCAATATACCGTTTTTGTTCAAAACCTCCGCAAGGTTTTATGTTCACACCTATGTATATTTATTTTATTTATTTGCATAGTTTAATGTGTATCAAAGCATAATAAATCGTGCCGCCCACGGAGTATCTTTAAAATATATTAACATACACTTGACCTTTGTGTTGAATTCTATCAGGGCGAACATTACTCAATAAAATGTTTAATGCGGTGCTAAGTATAATATCGAGTGAGAACAATAAGCCATAAACATGCAGTCATATCAACGCATAATACTATCCCTTACAAAAGAAATGGGTTTTTCTTTATTTCAATAATATGCAGCGCAAAAGCTCCGGCGTAGAGTTACTCAAATCATTTCGCGCACGACTGGATTAAAATAACAGTTTAATCGTAACTTATACATTTTAATGCTCTAGTCGTGCTGTAAAAATATTACTCGATAAAATACTCGCATTCATGAAAGGGAAAGTCTCGATTTTGATTCGATTCGATTCATTCAATATCGTGTGCGCTTACATAATTTCATGCCACTCTGCGATAGTGTAGATACTTAGATGAACCCATGCTACCTATTCCTGCAGATTTCACAATAATATTGAATTTAAGTAATTATTGACTATTGAAGGCATGCCGATGCTAAAAAGGATGCGCCTAATGCTAAAGTAGTAGGGAATTCCATTTATGTATGTACTAACAGGCAAGACATATAAACTTGTACATAACGGAGTTTCAAACATAACTTGTTCAAAGTCGCTCCAACATTTCAACGTCACGGATGTCTTCAATTATTAACATTATAGGAGTAGCGCGTAAGGCGGTTGTTATGAATAATAAAATTGTAGAATACGCCGTGAAAACAGCAAAGAAAGTGCAAAGGGTGCAATACAATGGCGAGTAAAGGCAACAGTGTAGGTTTATATGCGTTGACAATGTGCATTGTGCCTTAGGACGGGTCTCAGCGAAGAATTTTAATATTCTCAAGCGGGATATACGGACTTCATCTGCCTCATAGCGACGCAGTTTCCACTACACGAAATGCTTTAAAAATTCATGCCGGTTATTCAACCCTGCTCTGGATCGGGGGCAGGATTGCGTTATTGATTTTTTGGACTTTATAAACTCGGCTTTATGCACTGCATTAGGTGATTAAATATTAATACGAAATCAAGCTTATAGAATATGCATTTCATTAGCTATTTAATGGGTTCCCCTCGCCTATTCACTGTAGAAATGTTATGATGCTCTTTGATGGAATCAGTCATAAAAATTAAATTGTAATGCACAGCTGTGTTGCCCCACAGTCAATTACCTGATTTTAAGCGTTCAGAAGGATAGGATTTGGATACAGAAGAACTAAGGATCAAGTTTGTACTTCATGGTCAGATAATTTTGCTGTAACATTGCCTTAATAATGCACATAGGTGACCACTTGGACCACACGTTGAAACTTCTTGGTGGTCTGCATACGCAGCTCCTAGATTTTCTTCGAAAGATTTTCCATGCGAATACAGTAACAGTTACTAATAAGTACTGCAGTTTCATTGACCAGAAATGGTCGACAATATGCACTCGTGACTTCGAAACATTATTTGAATACTGTACTAACAATGCAGTCATCGTAAGCGCCTTGTGTACAGTCTCCCGCGCATATTTACATATGAATGTGATTCGCTCAACGAAACGTTATGTTAAACTTCTTACTGTTCATTTGAGACGTCACTTAATCTGTAGCTTATTCAATTCCCGTGGGCTCACTCACAAAAAATGGATCTTGTTTCTTTTTCGAATCATTGAATTAATTCTCCTTTAAAAGCTCTGCGTATATATTCACATGTAAGCTCGTAAAACGCTTGATATGTTTATAGTAGATAATCTTTGGCTTGCAAGTCAAAGTAGATAAAATTATGTACAAAATGTCTTAGGTATGAATTGAAGAGAAATAAGACTCTGCTTTTATATAAGTTGCTGCTAAGTTGAAAAGTAAAATACAGACAAGTCCACTGTTGGCAGCTCTAGTCAAATAACTATGCCACTCTGAATACTCATGCATTTGATACCTCGCGCATACGCATTTTTTGTTTTACATTTTAACTAGAAGGCGCCAGTAGCCAAAGTGCGGCAAACTTATTTGACGGAAGCTGTATGTAGAAAGACCTGGCACTCGTTAGCAACCAGTTGTAAAATATGTGATACACGGCGATTGTTAAACTGTCGTAAATGCAAAATGAATTGTTTCACCCTTAATGTCAAGATAACAGGATAAAGGTCGACTCCAACAGTATAAAAGTCGACGAGTCCTGCAATTTCAGAAATAGACATTGTATTTAAACCAATTAGATTAATCAAGAAAAACAAACAACCTAATTATACCCCTTCATTCTAAACCAAATACACATTGCAACAATCATTCCATGACATACGTACAGACAACAGCAGTTCACGGTACCCGAATCTGTCAGATTTTACCAGTCAAACATTGACCAACCTCTATTGTGATAAGGTTGAAAATCTATTGCAGAAATTTGACAGATTGCGGTAAATTTATGTGCTGTCGCCTGTAGGTACTTAAGTATATCTCATTGGATTTGTTGCCAATGTTATGATAGAAACAGCCGCAATAGAACTCATGAACTGTGGGTGGACGTTATCGAAGCGACGTGAATCAGCAATTTTCGACTAATTAAAGATAAACAACATTTGATGCGCGTATGAGCTTTTGAATTTAGGGTCCCTTGATATTTTTTTAATAACAGGTCCTGATTTCTTTTTAAAGAATGTATTTTGTAATTTGATGACTAGCTGCTTGACCTCCATATAAATGCACTGGCATTAAATTGCATTCAGTTAGAAGTCAGTGGAAGCTAACTTCAACATAATTGGGTAAAGACTGGGCATATGAGTAAGGTAACCTACATAAATTATATGGTCAATAGCATTTAGTAGTAATCAATGAGAGAATAAAATAAAACTTTCAGTTCTATATGATCTACTTTGTAATATCCAGTTGCGTTTTCACCCAGCACTTTATCAAATCTTTTTATTATTTCTAACCCTTTTATATCTAAGACCATATCGTATAGATTTTACATTTCATTTTCGTCTGACACTTATCTACTACTATTATGAGCTATCCTGTAACCCTTTTTTGTGAAGATGAAGCAAAAATTCTTTTCTGAATTTAAATATTCGACGATACAAATGAGGAGTTAGAATTCTGATATTTCGAGAACTTACATTGTAAGCTAGGAGTGAGTTAGTCTTCCCATCTGGGGGATATGCATGTTAGGTTGTTTGTGAACGTGATTTGACTTCCAATGCTAACTGAGAGATGATATCCTAGTGTGGGGTGACAAGTGTGAATTCGATAACATTGCATCGGCAGACTTGCTACATAACTTTTCGATGGTATTGTAATTTTGTAACAAAGTAATATATTTCGCGAAGATTGCTTACAGGTTAATCGTACACATTCATAACATATTATTAAATATGTATTTGCAAACATGGACTCGTGTAAAAATTAGAACATTCGTACTTTTCTTGAAGTAACGTTTTAATTGAGCCTTCAAAAGGTATTGATTGCGATATTGTGATATTCAGGTTACAAAAGTATTTTTTATAGGAAAATCATATTTTCCACTTTTGAATCACTAGACAATATTACACTGAATTTTATATAATCCCATATAGGTGTTTTCTATAAATAAAAGATGGAGGTATCTTAACTCAGTACAAATAAGAACTTGCTTCAAAGATAAACAAAACCTGAACAGACCCACGGAACCCACATATCACTTAAATAACTTTTTTAATAAGTAAATTAAATGCAAGGGAAAATTAACTCTTCTTGCAGTGACGGGCAGCGACAGCGGAGTGACGTGGCCAGCCATTACGGTTCGGAGGTCAACGACCTCACGACTGGAAACTCCGTAATGTTTTAACTACCTGTTTATCCTTCAATTTCTTAAAAAAAAAAATAGATTGATGGGTTATTTTGATGAGTTTAGCAAGTTTGAAAGGAGTTTACCTATGCTCTTATTTCGTTGCAAAAATGCATTGATTCGGAGATCAACGTCGAAAAACCATGAAAATAATGTAAATCTGGAATGTATTTTCAATTGCAAATCGTAAAGTTCGTCTGTCTGAAACAGTTCTTTATTTAAATGCATACACTCGTTTTTATTGAGGATATCCCGACCAAGTAGTAAAATTTAACCGGGGGATCTTTTTGTTTAATCAACGTTTACGGCGCGGAACCATGGGGACATTGGCTTAAACCATGAAGGGGTTTCTTGTAACAAAATTTTACAACCTGGTTGCGGTGTCTGAATTATTTTATAGCTGAAGTTTTGTTGTGAACATTTTTTTGGACTGGACATGCGCAAAGGATTCTTTCTTTAAAGGTATATTTTTGTCCCTGGAATATCTGCTCTTTCAGGATTAAAAGTGCTATGAAGTAAAACTTTTATTTAACATACAAATTAATAGTAATTTAAATATAATTATATAGAAATAACATACCTACTATTGCTACACAATGTCGTTTTATTTCAGTTTAAACGACTCATTCTTACCTCCTCATAATTTGTTAATGTTTTTGTCCAATCCCGAGGCTATCATATAAAGTTATAGGTGCTCATAGACAAAGTTTGAAAGCTAAGTTCACCCTTACGATACAGAATTGCATTTCAATGTAAAACAGGACTTTAATATGAATATACACGACCAAACTGTATCGTTAAGGGCATCTTTCCCCTATTATTTTGACCCAAAAATCGGGGCTATGGAATTTCACCCATCCCGGACAATTTAATAAACTTATCGAGTAACGATATTGAGACGACCACGAGAAACACATTAAATTCAGATTCTTGTCCTGTTTTCATTAAACATACACCCTCGCCTGCTAATGGAACAGAGAAAAACGATGAGTCGCTCAACTGAAACTAACATAAAGTAAAACTACAAAAAAAATCTGAATGTACCACATACATACATCATATGACCACAATAAAAAACGGTACACCAAACAATCATAAAGAATGTATATTTACTCACGTAGAACACCCGCATTGCATGTTCTTGACACGATGGGTTACTAAAACCCAATAAAACTCAGCAAAATGTCGGAAACCACATTTCGCCCATATTGCACACGCTGAATACAAGCAATTGAAAATATATCACTCCTAACCGAAACAAACGCCCCATAATGTTCCACAATAGACAAGTCGACAGTTTTCGCTGTCAGAGCTTTAACATGGCAGTTTAATAAAAGGGCGGAGCGCCCGTATGCCCAACAGATAAGATCATAGACGTAAACACGATTAAAACCGAGACAACACCAATTGGCCGATACCCTTTCGTACCTTTTATTTGTACACAAATAACCGCTCTACTGCTCTCGAACACAAATAAGCAAGTTTAATTGAATCGAACGGCCCTCAACGAAAGGGTGACAAGAATTTTAATGAAATGCAATTACGTTTTAGAGTGTGGTAAACAATTCAAAATAAAGGGATGATAATAATTGTATATTGTTTAATTGACATAGGACTCTATCAAATGTGAATTGCAAATAGATGAGTTGCGATACATGGATGATATTGCAGTGTAGTTGCCTCATTAGATTCCTGGCACGATTTCTAACCGCCAACCACTGAAGCTAGGATTTAATACCAAGACATAAAAAATGACAATCGACTTCTTGTCGTTGAAACGCCTCGGTGTAATCGATATAAAAATATGCAACCGCAATAATTGCACAGCTCCATCGAGAGATTCTCATTCTCAATGACGGTTTTATGACGCATAAATGCAGTTTGTTCAATAGACCGCATATAAAGCTAAGCAAATAATGTTTATGTTGGAATCGATTCAAATAAAATGCCATCTAAATTCATTCGTGCCATTATTCGCGTATAGTGGCACAGCCCACAAACGAGGTTAGTTGTTATTTTCCGTACAATTCAGAGAGACCACTTTTTCCGGTGGAAAAGTTAAAAATAGAAACGTTTAAAACACACACGTGCACTATTGCGATCGTTAAATCCAATGCGTTATTGCTATAGGGCCACAAACGGCACTGAAACAACCCGAATCGGTACGAAACGATTTATCGGTACATTCTGTGTTATTCCAGCCGCTCATTCGATATAAGAAATTTAAAAATCGATTCGTAAAAATATTATTATTCCAATAAGCTTTAATAGGACGTTGCATGAGTATTCGAAATCTACATACGATTTAAGAAAGTACTTACGTATTGATTAAAACTATCCGTTTTCAAATGATTCTGATTGTAATTAAATATGGAAATGTCCTTGATCAAGTCGATGAGCTTTGAGTTTTGGATAATAAAAATAAATAGAATCGAAATTGAATATAAAATGTACTACCACTGATAAGTATTTTGAAAGTAATAAAACTAAAGAAGAAGAACCTTAGCGATTAGCATTGAAAGAAATTGCCCCCGTTTTCATAGTACCGAGAAATTAAGATTTATGAAAAGGTTCTAAAATGTCCTCAATGTAAAACAATTCACTAAAATAAATGCAGAAATGTAGTAGCTATTCTTGTCTAAGTAGAAATCTATAGGTACTTTACAATTAAATGGCCGTGAGAGCTGGGTGCTAACTAGTTACACATACCATTTAAGGAAATACGTGCATACGGTACATTTGCAGGTAATATATTGCTTACTATATCCACCGGGAATGTCCACTACTGACCATAGATTTCCCTTATTGACTGCCACAATGTACGAGCTTGAGGTATTGCCATCGCTTACTCCTTCACTGACATCTAATATCGTTAGCTAAAAGCTAGTGTAAGGCAACTTAGATCTATGGCTTGAGAAGCTTCATTGCGAAGCTGTTAAATGAAATTTGCTGTGCGTTCAAAAATAGCTACCTACTGATGTCCAAAAATAATCATAAAACAATTGTAGAGCCATTTGCTTTTCACCCATCCTTACAAAATAGCAATGAAGACCATGGATCTTATCAAAAATTATCAGAATGGACACGGCATGTCGTAGTTTTTCACTTATGCTCAAGCACAGCATGCAGCCTTCTTAATGGATATTCCACACGGTTGCACAGAAGTAAATCATTACGCAATACGTTGCGATGCTTTACTATTATTATTATCATGTTTGACTCGCTCGTCGATGTAGGTGAGCCTCTTATTATCAAAATCATTTATAAATACCAAGTTGATCAGATAGACACCACGCTGCGCGCACAATCAATTTATAGCATTAGAAGAGACAAATTGCGTGGTGGTGCCACCAATATAGATGACCATCTCTCTATTAGTGATTGGTCAACCAGGATGAGCAACGTCATGCTTTTCGAAAATAGGCGACGCGAAATAGTGCTATCAAATTAAAGCGACGCCCATAAGCTACTTTTAAAGAAATTGCTCATTAATTTTTCGGCCGTTAAAATATTATTTATGGCCTAATCATATCGAAATTTGGGGAACCAATTAAACCAAACTGTAGGAGGAGCTATCAAAACCACTTGCAGTTTTATAGCTACAGTGTTAAACCACAATATATAGAGATGTCTAATACAAATTCCAATTGTGTTCTCATTAAAATTTTATTGTCATTTGATATACTCGATTAAATAGAGTCACGAAAGATACACTTCAACTATTTATCGATGTTTATAGCCGATAATGATGGTACGATTTTTAGTTTTACGACTGTGTAACTATGACAAAAATAAGCTAAGGTCGAGCCATCACCGCCCGAAAAGTATCGATAACTCCGTAAAAAGATACTACATAGATACGCTACGAAACTTTACAACCGAGATATAAAATGAAACTATATTCTCATAGGGTCGTATAACTTGTTAAATTAATAATTTGTTTTGAAAACTAACACTCGTAAAAAGGGCTTTTACTTAGTGATGAGTATTTTTGATATGAATTCACATAATAAAAATATTTTATTCATATTTTATTTGTCTTTAATTTAACATAATGTCGTAAATGATTTCGTCACGATGTCATGGCTTAATACTGCAATCTGCTGTATTTTATTTAAGGTCAGACTTTACACAGAAGATGTTTTTTTATATATTTTTTTCTACAAATTGCTATAAAAATATAATAAACAACATACAATTCCCAGACCAACAAACTCAGGGTGAATAATCAAAACATAAATATTTTACATCCGACTCAACTGTCAGAATTTCGTGTAGTGACGTCATAGCCGCATTGTCTGACTGTCAGACGCTCGTCAAGCCGGAGTGACGCGGCCAGTCAGACGTCGATTCCACGTCATTGGCAAGTGAAGGTTGACTTCCAACCCGTCATATGTCATGTTGGCAATCTACTTTGGCCGGCAGGTGAGATATGAACATGATTTTGATTACTGAAACAATATTTTGATACATAGGTATGTCTCCTACAATACATGTAACACTATCATGGTATCGAAACCCAACTAAAATGTAGGGGCTAACTTTGATGGCGATGTATATAAAAATATTATTATAGTGGATCGTAGTTTTAAAATGAAGCGATGGTAGATAGACATTTAACAAAATCATTTAACATTTAAATCAATTTAGTAAAATCCACAAAGAAAATTACTGTCATGGATGTAACAGTTTCATTTAAACTACGGGTCAAGCTAATTAACATTATAAATATGTATGTTCTCATCAGCTTCGCATTTCAATTTATAAATATCGTACGGATCTTGTTTCCAATCGGCGTGAAGCCTGTTTTTATAATTCATTTCTTTGCAATTTAATAAACTCATCAAATCTCCATCAAGATGGTATCTGGAAGCGCTTTGCATATGAATGTGATACGTCAATTTGCCTTAAGCAAATAAAATGCTTCACCTTATTCGGCCAACAGCTGTTAGCCGTAAAGGCAATCTTTTGACCGGAACACTTACAAAGGAAACACCGTTCTAGAGTCCTGCAACACACTCCCTTAAAACTAACACATACCAAAAATAAACTTTATCAATCAGTCATAAAGCTTAATCTCCTATGCCGAAGGGAATGCAACCCAAAGAAGCGAGACATGTTTATTTTGTAAAATCCAATTTTCTGCTGACATCTCATCTGTCAAAATGTAAACGAAGGATGGTGTAAAAGTGTCTAAGCGATAACCAACACTACACGTTAGATCTTGATATTTGATTTAGTGATGTTCACCAGATAAATCAAAATAAGAATATATACTTGAATAATTTACAGAAAAAAAATCGACGAAGATAGTAGCTTAGCTGGCGAAGACACAGCTAGTTATTATAGTGCCAATATCACTGGACTAAAACAATTTATATCAAAACAGGATAGATGACCAGAAATGGCCATGAATCATTTTCAGTAACAATAAGCAATTCTGTTGTTAGAACTATCTACAAAGCAGATTAAGATAACTAAAGCCCCGAAGATACCAACAATTAATCACCGTAAAAGCAATCGCATCGGTCATATGATGTCACTCGCGAGAACATGCTTGGCTCTGCTCTTGCGATTTTCCCGATAACTCCACCTCTTCAGTACTCTTATCGCTTTAAATCAGACCACCGACCACAGAACCATAAGCACTTTAAGAAATAAATGTCATCCTGATTTGGTTATCAATGGCATCGTCATTGTGCGTCGCAGCAGGGTAAAAACGGTGCATTTCTTGAATTAAGACGTATTTAGTATTCAGATTCAGACTCCCTACGCCTCGGCGAGGAATGCGTTCCGCCTCATAAACCTCTTCAAAGTATACATACCGAGCCTCAATACCCACAAACCGACGAGCGTTCGGAACTTAAACGAGTAATTACAGTGCTTATCCAATTTGGCAGGGCAGAAAAACGCGACCCCCCTTGTACAGGAAATTTGTTTTAAATTTCGACAACAATGGGGAGATCGCGAGTCGGATAATTGCGTACGGGAACAGTCCGTGACGCCGACGACGGTATAAATCCACCAGCAATGAACGGTTAATAATAGCGTGCACAGGTTAAACAGCGCTCTCAATGGGACCCCATGACAGCAATCTGCAGAATCTGCAATTGAGTATCGCATGCTTCGCACCGTTTATTCCAAGCCACTTGCCGACAATTCGAAAATCTGTGATAATATTTTTCCGAAGACCGACGATAAAAAGATCACAAACAAGATATTCTGAAGATGTAAAAAGTTTTACTGTGTCAATAAATCACTAAGATTATAAATCGGTTTTACAACCTATAGGTGATCGGAAAGTGCTATAAATCATAAGTGAAATGGGGGTTGTAACTGCCGGTATCCCAACCGATTCCAGAACCCTCCCACGGCATCGGAAATGTCGATATGAACAAAAACTTTTTAATTAACCATGAGTTAATATTGGTGCAATAAAACTAAAGAGCTGCGATCAAAACAAATCAACAGTTATAATGTACGTCATTAATCATTATAAAAATTCTTCATCGCCACCGCAAATAAAAACTAATATCTACAATCTCGTGTTCGGTTACATTATGGCTATCAGTAACCATTAAAGTAGGTGCAAGTCAACATCAAATCATATCTGGCATCGATAAATTGCCAAATTATTTAAATCACGTGTGGTCCAGGCGGAAATATATTATTCAAATAGGTATTTACATGGTTGTGATGTTTTGGTGAAAGTCAATATACATAATTGTTTTTTCTTCACAGTTTGTTGAAGGAATTTCATATTTTGATTGAATTTCTCACTTGAAAATAAAATCTAACACGCTTAAGGTACATCTGAATTCTAATGCCATTATTAGATCTCTCCGGAATAATAAAAAACATTTTCTAGAACATACAAGAAAATAGCAACAACTTAAAAGCGTTAGTGCTTCATGTAGATCACACCCGCATTACTGAAGTTACTCGCGTAAACGACCACAAGCCTGACTTCTTAGAACGAAAAGTTCTATATAATTTGTTAAGTTCATCATCAGAGTAAAATCACGTGTTGTAGCCTACGTGCCTACTCACACGTTCGTCTGGAGACATACAAACCACCAAACTTAGCATCTTACAAACACTCTTGGCTCTTAATGGAAACCTTAACTAATGCTCAAACTTAAACTCCGAATCGTCGGCAAGAGACCACTATTCTTCATTATTTTGTTTGAGTCGTATAAATATATTAACCGTGACGGTTCGCATCTCGTATGGGACATTAATAACTGGTAGTACAATGAGTATTACAATAACAATTGGGACAGGAAGCTTGTAAACCGATTATGCTGATCGAGCGTCACTCAGTTTGACATGAATACAATCGATTGCAACGGGTTCATGAACAAGATATCGAAGTTTCGATTTTATCAAGCACCTCTTAATCGAAGTCATGAGAATTAATGCTGACTTCCTCTCGCAAGTTGAAATAATTAGGGACATTGGACAAAGATCGTACCTTGAGATAATGTGCTTAATCTTCTTGGAATCTCAATAAACTTTAATGCAGCAAGATGAGGATATCGGTAATTTCTGAATTAAGTGGTATGAAAAACTGAATCATCATATTAATTCAGTAAACAATGAGCACCAGCTGCAATTTGCAACTTGATACGGTTTAACGCATAATAAGTAATCATCATAGTATCGATTACGAAGAGAATATACGACAATCACAATACCTATGCAAATGCAATTTTTCAAATTCGATAATGATGCGTCAATTTCCCGAGACAATTTTCAATAGTAAAATAATACGATCAAATAGAGGGCGAGATAAATTGCAGTCCTCTGAGCGTTGGGATCGCGATCGCGCGGCTCAGATAAAACGCAAAGCGACGGGAACAATAACCGATGCACTTCCTTTGACAATAGTCGCGGCCGGACCAGCCGACTGGCCGATGCTAGCCAGTAATTTATACGACGCCCAGAGATCGCAACGATACGACCTACTAAATCGATCAATAATCCTAGAAAGTGATAAGACCCAATGGGAAACTATCAAATTGAACCGTCAGCAGGGTATAATCAAGCGACACACCACAATTTATTATACGGTGGGAAGTTGGCCGGTTACGATGAGAGTAAAGCGGGCCCGTAATAATTATGATGTCGCTGCATGTCTAGATCAGCGCTGGTGGTCCCAACTTGCTTACCAACCCGATATTCCCTTCTATTACAACGTACTTAAATAAACAAGCGCTGGGTAGGTACAGCGTGCACCAAATGAAAGTGCTGTTCTAACTCTCTCACAGAAAAAATTGAATTAAAATGCGTGGTTTGAGCGTATCTCATTATGTCATGAAGTTTATGTCTTTAGCGTTAATAATATGACTCGCTATATGGTACGGATATGGTTGAGAACAAGACACGAGGCACGCTCAGTTTGTCTTGGGCGACAAACACAAATATTAGACACGAACAAGCAACGGTACGGAATAGCAAATCACAGTGTATTTGTATAAGAAGCGTACTTTGAAGCAGGTTTGTATTTGTTAACAGAGCAGTGAATGTTCAATACATAACTGTATGCCAATGACAGCGGAATGTCGCTACCAAAATCAACCTAATTTTTCATGTTTACTCTGTAAGCACTGATATAAACGATGAAAAAATTAAAAGTCTGTCAACGGAGTATCCAAAACGAGTAATATTTCAAGCTGATATAATTTTATTTTGGACATAGCATATAAATATAAACTGTAACGGAATGTTTCCGAATTCTCTACGCAGACTCACTGAATTACGATACGAACAAATCCAAAAAAAGCTTTCGCTTACGCACTGCTCATCAAAAACACGTGAAACAAGGTGTATAAAAATGGACGTTATTATCAAGTGCCATAAGAAACAAACAAGGTCCTGATGCGATCCTATCCTCGGGTCCGAGTCAGAGTCGCCTGACAAGTAAAAAATTGTATTTTATTCATGGAAGAAACTTTAACATCGAGTTTATGTTAAAATTCGTAGTGTAATGGAAACAATGCATTATGCATTGACTCGGCTTGACACAATGACATATGGAGTAACTTTTGTTTGACGTTAGGGACGGGAATTTAAAAATATCAAACATGTAAAAACGTCAATACGCTTTCCACAGTTTTTCACATTACATTGTAAATATATTTTTTTGCGTCGGTGAACAATTTTTGCAGTCAATTTATTTCGATAAAGAACGAAGCGAATGTTCGGCTTAAGTGGACGCTGCGTTTACGCATAATTGGAACTCCTTTTTGCGCACGAGTCGAATACGAAATGATCCCGATATTAATTCTGTTTTTTGTAAATCTCCTTTAACATTTCTTACTAGTTCGTATTCGATCAAAGCTTAAGAAGCTGGGGGTTTGTTTCATTTTCATCGATTCAATGGGCAAAAAATGGTTTAAAGAATGTTATCGCTATATACCGCGAGCTTATGACATCTCAAGCTACAGTTACTTATCTGAATTGTTCGGTCAATGGAAAATGGTAACTACGATCTTTGACCTCATCCACATTCTTCATTATCAAGACTACACTGTTTATTCTGAACAATGTATTTCTCGATTGGTCATAATAACACGCTGCAAGCGCATACAATGTAAAATCCATCACGTATCATCCTAATGTAACGTCTAGCAGTGTCCGATGCCTATCAATTTGGGCATTCTTCAATACACATCGATGGTGAGATATTGTCGATACACGAGGTATAAAAACAATAATGCGAGATCTGTTAGGGGCGTGACTTGCGCGTGGGCAGCGCGTCGGTGGACATTGTTTAACAGGCCACGCTGATATTAGAGCCCAAACATCCACGCTATGAGATTTTATCGTAATTATAATGTTCTTTTATTGGTATTTACACAGGTATACTCAAGTGATGCTATCGAGTATTTTATAGTTTTGAAACTCCACAGAGATGATAGGCAGCTTAATGAAAGTTCCTTAATAAGTCATAAAAGTGCGTTCGATGCTGTTAAGTTAAGAGAAAAAATAATTTCTGATCACTTTATTCCCGATTATTATCGATATGAAATGATCGTGTAGATATAATGTCATTGATATCTTTACATATTGAATATTAATGTGTGATGGTTATCACGAACTCGATGCTACCGAACGTAACTAATTTTAAAGTTAGATTGATGTTTTCCATGCATCAGGGGGCACGGCAGTGGCCCCACCAAGTCAAGCAGAAAAAAGCGGCACGGCCGTACCATACTTTTCTCGAAGCAATTCAGGCCATTTTCGACTCCCTATAATTTCGTTGTGGATAAACTAGAAGCCTGAATTTTCAGCAACTAATCAGGCATTGTATAAATACGGTGTATTTAAAATTTCAGACAATTTGAACCAGTAGTTTAAGAATGACAACTTGGTAAAGTTTCTGAATTTTGTCACTCACTGACTGACTCACCGATCATCAAAAGTATAAGGCACTTCTAGCAGACATAAAGGCTTCAAATTTTGAATATATATAGAGTTCAGTGTCCTTATTATGGGAAAATT
>NWSH02000437.1:4942899-4958793 GCA_002382865.2 Heliothis virescens | reverse complement strand
TAAAAACGTAACATATTTTTAATATTGGCATGATAATAACTTATGTAATAACTTAAGACAGAAGGTCCTTTAAGTACAGACTAAAAAGATTAACTGACTTGGTATTACATCGATCTCACAACTTTTTACGATAGAGAGACTGAGCTGCGGCCTGCGAGACTTGGTTTTTTTACAGGATGTTTTTGATGGCATATATTTTATACGAAACTGTTTGTTTTATCAATATCAAATTATGCATTCGCATTCGAACAATATGCAACGACGAACTCCATTAAACATTCTCTTAAGCAAACTGTAAAAATACAGAGAGTAAAACAATATGGGGCTATTAGCGTTTTCCACCTAACAATTCAAAGGGCTGGTGTATTATTCAAATTCGCACACGTGATCCCGATTGTCACGATGCTCGGTTGCAAGCTAATTAAGGCGAGCACGACACAAGATCACCGTGTCATGAGTGTCATGAGTCCAGGCGAGATCATGGCGCTGCCGTCATGACTTGAGGAGAAAGCAAATTAGAGCTATTAGTACACGCCACAGAGCGACGCGAATACCATCCCCGAGTAATAGGTGTGGCAATTAATTATGTACAGTCGTGATGGAAAGTCCTGGGACGTCTGTGTTTTCTTTTTTTAATTAAGAGGGTTTGGTACCGTGATAGGGAGTGCTAACGGGATGTTTAGCATACTTCTCTTTAAAGCGTTAAACTCGTCAAGAAAGAAAAGGCGCTACAAATATTTCCATTTTTTTTTCATGACCGAGTTCTTACGAAAAATTTACTTCAAGGCTGAATGGTTTTCTTCATAATCTTCATCTTATCTGCCTATTGCACGTCTACTTAAACACATGCCTTCACCAAACGCGTTACAACCTGCATTCACATTACTTTCTCAAGCTTGTTATCAGAATTTACAATAATACTTGTTCATACAGCATATAACTTACAAGGAATATAGACTTTAAATTTAATGAAACGTGTGTGGTAGTATTAATAGTATTTATTCCGTTGGAAAACTACTCGTTTCCTCAGTTCATTTCAGAATTAATTTGTTTCCTGAACGGCAGGAAAATGGCTATGAATTCCCTCACATTACAGATCAACACTTTGCTCTTGCAAACTAAATGATGCATTTTGCTTATTAATAGTTTACTTATAATAATTATGTACATTAGGTTTATAAGACTTTATTTCGTAGCTCATTCATTTATAAGCCAAAAATATATTACCAACAAAACTTGTAATCCCATGATATTTAAAATTAAAAATACAATCAATTTAAACTAAATGAAACTTCAAACCTGCCGAATACAACATTTATTAAAATTTGACATGTAAACCACTGCGCCACATTTCCAAATGCCACTAATACTCTAACAGGTACAAAAATATGTTTTTGTGCGTGTTCATATAAATCTGACTTGAATGACGTTAATCTTGATAGACGTGATGGCTTAGTTAAATTATTACGTCTGAATATATTTTTTAGTTTAACTAAAAAAAATAAAAACGGAACGTTTAAGTGTTGTTAAAAAAATAGATAGTGAACATACAAAATGTTCCAATGTAGGTAATATGGCCTACGCAAACTAGGACGTAATTCTTCAATGACTCCCAAAACGAGTAGATTAATTTGGGAGAAATAGTTTTTGAAATAAAATCATAGTGGGAGTGATTAATTTTATATCCATACTATTTGACCTGGGTCACATTTGCCATGTTTCCTCCCCTAGAGTTAAAAGTACTAATGATGGAAATAATAGTCAAAACACATTGATATACCAGAATAAAATTAATAACGAAGTAAACTTCAAACATTCAATAAGTTTACAAAAGCTAATGTTAGTACAAACCCCGGAACTGAAATAAACGTAGATCTAAATTTTACAATCCATAAAACCATATAAAATAGGGGTCTTAAACTCGCAACCACGTTTAAGACCCCTTAAGTTTAAGACCCAGAAATCTACGACCATACTACTTATGTCACAAAGCACATTATAATGACGTCAAACCTTTATAGTCCATTTTATTCCTGCACTACGTAAAGCCTTGGTACCAAAATCACCCACAAGTACCTATAAACAGAAATCCCACTTCCATAACTTACAAAAAAATCACTAAAAGCAGGAGCTGATTCTACGATTATTGCCATAAATTCAATCGTAAATAACATATGGATGGCGAAAAAATCTCAAATTATATATTTTTGTGAATATTGCCAATAAAATTTTAATAATCCCAAAACGAGTCGATGTAAAGTCTCCAGGGTCAAGAGTCTATCACCAAATCTAACATCTGCGACATGAATATCAAAGTGCTAAAATGTGTTTACAGCTTGAATATGGTATAACGAATATTTTAGTTGAAAAGTTTTAATATGCTCAACAAATATTTTAGTTTTTATGATACTGTTGCTATTAGAAGCTACTGTGAGGCAATACTAAAATGGTGTGAAATATTTACTACTTGTTTTTAATAAGTTTAGTTTTATAAAGTCCTAAAAGCCCTTGCATACTATATGAGAATTAAAACTCTAGCCTTTTCCTTTAAATTTGGGTCCTGGTTTAATAACAACTTGTATAATTCACACAAATGCTCACCTCGTACGCAAAGCAATATGTAATCAACAAAATGAGAACACAAAACGCATAAATCGTGAGTTCTAATCCCGCCTTGATCTATTAAATTAAAATATTAAAAGGGTTCTCCCAAAATTCAAGTAGCCATGAAATCGCTACAGTTACCTCATAACGGATTCAGTAATTTGCCCATACGTCTTGTTATGGTCGTTCAACAAGATTAAAACCCCAGCCACCCTTCATAAATCCTACCCAGTACTCCAAACACGATATATTATTCATGGATACGTAAAATCGGAAGCACACCCAAATTGTCAATACAAGGTGGGTGCCCCCGTTACGGCTATTTACTGCAGTTTTCCTAGTAAACCACAAATAAAATGGACTCTATGCATATTATAGTATCATCATACGGACGGGGCTGCATTTTATTTGTCCCAAGGGCTGCGTTTACGGAGTCTGTTTTATTGGAAGAAGTGTCAATAGTGGAATCTGTAGCGGTCATCTTTTGCAAGTAGCGGAACGACCGGAGAAGCGAAAAGCAATAACAGTTCTGTTTGAATTCATTTATTTCGGTAACGATTTGTTTTGTTGCTAATATTCGATCAAACGTAAGGTATCGATAACCATATGTCATAGCGAGTTCCTCCGTGTTTTGGTATGCACTGTGGGTCTGGGCTGTAATTTGAACATTTTTAGCAAACGTTACGGGTAATTTAGTCATTTCTACATACTTAATAAAAACTCAATTACCTACTTCTGACTTATTCTGAAATAGCGATAGGTGCATAAGTACTTAATAAATCTTAGTAAGTAATTCAGATTAAGTATCTTAAAGTTCCTTCCATAGAGCTGTGTAAAGAACGGCTACCGTATTGATCCAGCCTATAAAATATTGGTAAATAGTCCAAGTAAGCGCTAAGCGCACAATAAAATTCAATCATGCTTGCTGGCGGTACAGTTTGTGTCCCACAAGAATGTTTTATAGCGACACTGCTCCCACGCCGCCCGCGAATCAACTCTGTAAATTCCGTTTAAAGATGAATGGATGTCCACACTAAAATATATGGAACACAGTTTGCCCAACCCAGGCCTTGTCGGAAATTATTGAAGGACATTGAATGGACACCATTCATTGGTACACGAAATCATATTCATGACGGATCATAAGGACTAAGGAGGATCTTTAAAAGTTATCGTTTCCGTGGCGCCGAAAGTAAAAACGTTGTTTTTAATGCTTTTTGTCAACAGAATTTATGTATAAGCATGTAATTTAAGACGTATTTAGGGAAGTATTAAAACTAATTTTATACTAACAGGCACTATAAAATTTTATGACAGCTTTTTGGTAATGTTTCGTCACGTATGGACACTGGATAAAGATGAGAACAGAGGCGGAACAAGGTTCAAATCTACGTTAGCAAAATAATATGCGAAATACTGTTAGTAAGTATCAATTGTTGTAATTACATAAATTCAATATTAAAGTGTTATCTTATTGGCGTCATGTTAACTTAGCTCAATACAATACAATCAGAAATAGCAATGAAAAAATGTTACGGTGTTAACTAAAGTTTAAAATTCGGACATCAACAGTCCGACCATTTTATGCATCGACGGTCTATTACAAATTCTAGCCAAATAAGTCTAGTGACATCAATACAACAACTGCTATATTATTATGCCCCATAAAAACCCCTAATTCGTAGTTCTATCACAATATAACAATGCCGGCGACTCTTGTCAAAGCAATAATTTAAAGCAGCTGAAATATCCACCTGCACAAATCAAAATGACCATGTACCTACCTAATATTGCTTTCTTCTATACGTTTGATATCTTTATGTTTTATACTAATTAGTATTTCATGAACCCAACCCTATAAAGAAGGGTGTCTATGAATTTTGTTAAGGCGTTTCACTCGAGCAAGACGCTGCGTTTTGTTGTCACACGTAGAAGGTAATGGTACGATATAATTATTTGATGTTGATATTTCTGCTCCTATTTTATAAAGTTATAATAATGTAAAAAACTAATTAAAGGTCTAATTTTTATTAATAAGCACGTTGTTTTATAAATGTTAAGGTCTTTGTTACTTTTAAATTTACAATGAATACTCACTTAATTTCTGTGTACAGTCAAAAATCTTAATAAATAAAAATGTGGTTAATTCATTACACCGTTTACTCAGACAAATAAGGTGTGGAAACGAAACCGCGCGTCCGTCTGGAACGCACTTAAGTTTATAATCGGCCACATCAATCAAGCTGGCCTTAATGAATAGTTTGCTTAAGGGCAAGCTTCGATAATCTCAACTGCGATAGTATTACACAATGGGAGGTTTTGATGTCCATTTTTTATACTATACAAGTTTAGTGCCTTAGGACGGGCGAAGGGTTAACGATTTTCTTTTTAAGTTACATTTGACAAGTTTACGTTGTTCGTTGTTTTTATCAGTGATACTGATAATTCCTTATTGATAAGTACCAATTTTTTTTTTGGCTTTTAAAATCTATTCTCGTACCTTTAACCTCTATTTTTGCTGTATTCGACTTACTATACAAAATAAGATAAACATAAGCATTAATCTTCCCCAATAATTTAAGACGGTAGGAAATGGCGTAAAACCAGTAGTCGAGCTCCCAACAGTCCGCCGCGCCGATGCAAATTACCTGCTTAATCTACATACCCAAAAAAGTCGACTCAAGGATCAATGTTTAATATGCAAATACTATCGATAATCGTGTTTCCATTTCTAGTAACATTTCCAAGTAAAGCGTGACCAAATAAACGGACAAAAACCTAAGAACGAAAACAGACTAATTCACTCAGCATTGCCTCTAATTTATGGTCTCCTGGTAGGCATTTTTACTTGTAGACTTTTTTACCTTTACTGATTTATGTTCTAGGCATAGAATGTGTACATAAATAACAATAATGTAGGAAGAAAACGGTGCCTTATTTATTTACTGTATTTTTCATTCTTTAGATATAACCAAAAAAAAAGTGTAACAAGTTAACAGAAATACGCCGATACATAACCTCAAAATGTAATAAAGTAAATACTAAAACAGAAATTATTCAAAATTCAATCTTATTAGCCTCAAAATTATTGTCCCATTGATTCTGCATTGCTGGTCAAAGGTGTCAGCTATGCGAATTCAAAGCACTTAATGGTTGCTTTCTCAATTATTGATACAAAATAATTACCCACTTCAGGTTGAGCAAAAACCATTTCCAAGTCAACGAACTTTGATCTTACCAGAAACAGTACCCAGACGCCATAAAGTATTAATAGTTGAACCATTATCGATATTATCAAGGAGTTTGTTTATCATACTAATATTTTTACTCCCACCGTTCGCTAACACTGAATGATGAATGAACCGTACTGATCTTTATCGTTCACTGGTCCCCGTCTCATCTACTTCATTGTTAATACACCATTGTCATATTATATTTATAATAGATTCGTATCGCACCATGTGAATGTTTTCCATCAAGCACTGGGTCAGCTGATATAGAAAAGATCCACTTTCTAATAATATTACCGGTTGTAATATCAATTTGCTGAACAAGATGAGTAATTACAATGCTTGCTCTTGACAAATGCGTTTTGAAATACGTACCGTAGAAATTTGATTGGTTTCGGTGTAAGGCACACGAATTTTGAATTATGGCACGCTAGAGAAATTGTATTGCTGCTCTAAATATTTATATCGTCTGTGTATGATAATATTGAAATAGAATCTTTATAACCTTTATGCTAACTTTCAGTACGACTAAATAAATCACTGATGTTTTAGTTGAAATTCTTAAGGCAGCAACAAAATATTAATGAGACATTAGGAAGTAGACTGAAACAAACCAACTACTCCGCAACTTAATACCACAAAACCAATGAGGCAGATACAATTTAAATGATACGGTAATCTGAGCACATAAGTTAAACTAACAGGTATTCTGTCGCACACCTACAACCCGACCTATGATAGCGAGCCTACAGTCATTTATCAGCCACAATCTTAATCACGGCCCATAACGGGAATCTGCATAGGGTACAGTTTATCTTAGGAACAAAGTAACAATTTCAATTAATATTCACGCCACGCAATAGTATTGGACGCTGCTGTTTGATTACGGTTTTAGAACTTAAATTTAATAAAGAAGGGTAGGACATGATGCTTGTCATAATACTGGACCATAATACAATCAAATAGATACTTCAATTAAAGACGACCCTTAACGAGGTATACTTGTTTTCTTGAATAGCCAGCCTGCCTTTTCTGTATTGTCCCCTTTATTCCTACTTCAGAACAACGTCACCACATGCATCAGGATGTTTCATTCAAAAGCAGAGCTCTTTTTGTAAAGCAAAATACCTCTTCCAATCTTTCGAAGTACACAGTATCGATGGTACAGCATTCTGACGTAGGAATTAGAGCGTCCAAATCTTCGATCACGAACATATCCCCTGAAGAGATAACAATGTAGACACGGAGCGCGACACACACGGGACATGCACATGTTACCTTGAATTAGTCGCTACGTTAGAGGCCGACCAGTTGTGTGGACAACACGCAAGTGGCGTAACTGATAGCTGGGATATTTGGGATGTTAAGAAACATCTTGATATGGGCGACACTATTCTCCTTGAGGTTGGCTGCTTTCCGGCAATTAATAATAAGCACAATTAAGTTTTCACTTTCTGGCTTCTGACTACGCGTAACGACTGCCAAATATGTTTAAATGACAGCCGGGACCCACCAATTTGTCGTACCTTCCGAAACACGGAAGATGGTCGCACATCCATGGACCGACCGCGTCAAGCGTTACTTAACCTTATAATCAATCGATCGATGCGGCTTTGACTTAGCCACGAGCTATTCAATAAATTTTTATTTTATTATATTTGTGCTCATGCGGAACAAATCTATATATCCACATGAAATTCACAATACTAAAACGCATGTTTACATTCAAATCATTCACCACCGAGTAATTCAAGCAAGTAGGGCGTACAAATCGGAGATCACGACTACCCTCGTTGAATCGCGACACACATTCTCGCACTATGATTAGTGTATGCTACACGTGCGACCGTTGACATGCGATGCTTAATATTAAGACCTTCTATAGAAAGGATATTAATAATAGACTGCCTTATTGTTTCCAGGGTCGAGAGGTCATTTACAGCGTACGGCGTTTTTTTTGTATGATTAAGAGCATCTATCAAAGGCCTATCTCGGACAATATTTTGGGACATTTTAGTAGGAGAAATATCTTAGGACTTGTGTGAAGCGCAAGTTAATTCAAAAGCTTCGAATAAAAATATTCTGCCTTTTGTAGGACCCCTAATGGATTGGGTACAGACGACAGCACATCAAGTTACCACAACGTGTCAAATCTTTGCAATAGATTTTCAACCTTATCGCAATGGCGGTAGGTTAATATTTGATTGGTAAAATTTGACAGATTCGTATACGTTGATCTGCTGTCGTCTGTACCTATCGCCTTAGTAGTTATTTAGCGTGTTGCAAAACTGTATAGCTGACTGAAAGTTTATACTCCTTTCAGTCTACAAATGATTATTTTTTATATGCTCCACAATCATACACAAAAACTAATCACAATAGGTACAATTACGCCTTTCTCTGAATATCATCTGCTAATTGTTTTATATCGACCATGCACATTACTTCGAGTTTAATGGTTATTTCTTTTTAACAACGCAGTTCGCGATGCCTTTCCCAGCGAGTAATAATGTACAAACTATAAGAAGTTGTGATCGACTAGTGGCCGACATCGTGTAACATTACACTTGGTTGCAATAAATATGGGCTACTTACAAATATCATAAAATTTATATTTACTAGACTAAGAGGATAAAATGTTGTTATATATAGGGTGGGAAACTTAAACATTAAACCTTAGTAACTAGGTACTGGAACGATTCCAAAAATATCTTCACGTACATATACTGTTTCGAATGCTAAGCTGCCTCTTATGTGTTTACAACAGCTACATACCAGCCAGAAGATACTTATTTAGTTATTTAGATCTAACCGTGACTTTGTCTGAATCTCTAAGGACCTACAAGAAAGTGCGTATCACACCTGGAAAAAATTGCCAGTTACCATTTGCCGAGACACCATTCAATTTGGATTTTGGGCACAATTGTAACAATCAATGTCAATTTCGCATTCATAAAATGATAATAAGGAAGTAAGAGTTGAGATAGAAATAGAAAAATTTACATCTCCCATTAAATATTTTGATGAATCAACTACATTACATTTAAAAACCATACTAACCCTGATTTTTCTGCACTCCAGTGTAAGATAAACATTGCAATGTACGGAGAAACATCGGAGACAGGCTCGCGTGCGGATTTATTATACGTTCTACATAAACGCTGTCGGTCTTGACGTGGAACAATCGCATATCGCTTCATTAGTCGCAATATATCTAGCGAGATTTAATGCAGCTTGAGAAACTTAAATAACGTGCTTTTTTGTTAGTAAAAATGTATTTACTTTAAGACTCGGCTAAATTGTTTTATTTGCTATTATGAATCGAAATGCGACTCTACAACCAACCTGCGTTCATACTCCCTTAAAACTATTACAAAATATTAATGAATCCTTCAAAAAATAATTATTATGTATAATCTTTTGATAATTTTAAAGAATTAAATTCTGTTTTTCCTCTTCCTATTTTCTCATTATTTCAGTGAACTGTCTAAAACCAACGCAAAAGCTTATCTCATCTTAATTACCTATTTCTATAACATATTGCGTATTAAATAAAAAATCTCCCTAACAGCAAAAATCTGTAGTAATGACATTTTTAATGGTTGTATCGTTGATATTAACTGGCTTCGATAGCTTCACTTCCCATGGTTTTTGTCCAAGCCGGCATCCTGTTGCCATAGTGATAATTAATGTGAGCTTCTTGTTGACCATTATCTAAGTCTTAGTTGTACCATTTTATGGATTATTGAGCTCTTAATTATTGAGAAAAAACGTAGTGATGATGGATGCTGAAGTAAACTGTTTAATGAATGAGTTTGTTAAGTGATGTGTTTATAGTAAAACATAACAACTTAATTAAATCATTTTGTTATGTTAATAGACAGAAGACTAGTACGAATATACGTACTAACTAATATACTGCAAAACTGTTTCTTTTCTCTCACTTATTAATTATTTAAAAGCAGGTAATGAGCGAGGCAATAATTACGCTACAACTTCTAAGACTTAATTACGTCATTTTATATAGGTATTATCTTATCTTTTTAGTAAGGTCAGTGGGGGCAAGATGAAAAACGGGGTAACACAAAATGTCATCCATAACTCCAGATTTAGTGCAGATTTTGCAGTGATAGCAACATTANTGCAATAGATTTTCAACCTTATCGCAATGGCGGTAGGTTAATATTTGATTGGTAAAATTTGACAGATTCGTATACGTTGATCTGCTGTCGTCTGTACCTATCGCCTTAGTAGTTATTTAGCGTGTTGCAAAACTGTATAGCTGACTGAAAGTTTATACTCCTTTCAGTCTACAAATGATTATTTTTTATATGCTCCACAATCATACACAAAAACTAATCACAATAGGTACAATTACGCCTTTCTCTGAATATCATCTGCTAATTGTTTTATATCGACCATGCACATTACTTCGAGTTTAATGGTTATTTCTTTTTAACAACGCAGTTCGCGATGCCTTTCCCAGCGAGTAATAATGTACAAACTATAAGAAGTTGTGATCGACTAGTGGCCGACATCGTGTAACATTACACTTGGTTGCAATAAATATGGGCTACTTACAAATATCATAAAATTTATATTTACTAGACTAAGAGGATAAAATGTTGTTATATATAGGGTGGGAAACTTAAACATTAAACCTTAGTAACTAGGTACTGGAACGATTCCAAAAATATCTTCACGTACATATACTGTTTCGAATGCTAAGCTGCCTCTTATGTGTTTACAACAGCTACATACCAGCCAGAAGATACTTATTTAGTTATTTAGATCTAACCGTGACTTTGTCTGAATCTCTAAGGACCTACAAGAAAGTGCGTATCACACCTGGAAAAAATTGCCAGTTACCATTTGCCGAGACACCATTCAATTTGGATTTTGGGCACAATTGTAACAATCAATGTCAATTTCGCATTCATAAAATGATAATAAGGAAGTAAGAGTTGAGATAGAAATAGAAAAATTTACATCTCCCATTAAATATTTTGATGAATCAACTACATTACATTTAAAAACCATACTAACCCTGATTTTTCTGCACTCCAGTGTAAGATAAACATTGCAATGTACGGAGAAACATCGGAGACAGGCTCGCGTGCGGATTTATTATACGTTCTACATAAACGCTGTCGGTCTTGACGTGGAACAATCGCATATCGCTTCATTAGTCGCAATATATCTAGCGAGATTTAATGCAGCTTGAGAAACTTAAATAACGTGCTTTTTTGTTAGTAAAAATGTATTTACTTTAAGACTCGGCTAAATTGTTTTATTTGCTATTATGAATCGAAATGCGACTCTACAACCAACCTGCGTTCATACTCCCTTAAAACTATTACAAAATATTAATGAATCCTTCAAAAAATAATTATTATGTATAATCTTTTGATAATTTTAAAGAATTAAATTCTGTTTTTCCTCTTCCTATTTTCTCATTATTTCAGTGAACTGTCTAAAACCAACGCAAAAGCTTATCTCATCTTAATTACCTATTTCTATAACATATTGCGTATTAAATAAAAAATCTCCCTAACAGCAAAAATCTGTAGTAATGACATTTTTAATGGTTGTATCGTTGATATTAACTGGCTTCGATAGCTTCACTTCCCATGGTTTTTGTCCAAGCCGGCATCCTGTTGCCATAGTGATAATTAATGTGAGCTTCTTGTTGACCATTATCTAAGTCTTAGTTGTACCATTTTATGGATTATTGAGCTCTTAATTATTGAGAAAAAACGTAGTGATGATGGATGCTGAAGTAAACTGTTTAATGAATGAGTTTGTTAAGTGATGTGTTTATAGTAAAACATAACAACTTAATTAAATCATTTTGTTATGTTAATAGACAGAAGACTAGTACGAATATACGTACTAACTAATATACTGCAAAACTGTTTCTTTTCTCTCACTTATTAATTATTTAAAAGCAGGTAATGAGCGAGGCAATAATTACGCTACAACTTCTAAGACTTAATTACGTCATTTTATATAGGTATTATCTTATCTTTTTAGTAAGGTCAGTGGGGGCAAGATGAAAAACGGGGTAACACAAAATGTCATCCATAACTCCAGATTTAGTGCAGATTTTGCAGTGATAGCAACATTATTAGAATCGCCATTTTGTTACGCCAAACTTTCTCATTCAGCGTTTGCCATTTCGAGTGATTGGTTGTGTTAAAAACTTAAATACCCGAGTCGTGACTTTTACGAAGTAAAATCGAGTTTTTTTATCTTCCCCCGAGTTCCATAACTTCACTTATGAGGTAGGTACGAGTGTTTTATTGGAATACCTGCTCATTATTTTGAATTTTTAGTCGTGTTATTACACCTAAATATGTTTTTATAACGTATTTTAGGAGTTATTACAACTTTCCATCTTCACCCATAAAAATTTGACGGGGTAAGAAGAACATATAAAAATTTCGATCTGACCCCGATTTCAAAACTCATAGTTTCATTTCAAATTGTGTGGATTTTAATTATAATTATTAATAAAAGGATTTATTTGATTGACAGTATTTTTTTAAATTCATTTTTAAGCTGTAGTGAAAAGTTTGGGAACCTCTTCTTCAATCTTTCCCCGGTGGGGTAAGATTGAAATATACAAAACAAATAATTCGTTTTATCTTTGTTATGCCAAGGCATTTTGACACTACTGGTAGTTCCGAGTATTCTAGGCACTTCAAAATAAAAACTAGTGAGCATCAACAGCGTCAGNTTCTTCAATCTTTCCCCGGTGGGGTAAGATTGAAATATACAAAACAAATAATTCGTTTTATCTTTGTTATGCCAAGGCATTTTGACACTACTGGTAGTTCCGAGTATTCTAGGCACTTCAAAATAAAGACTAGTGAGCATCAACAGCGTCAGATATTCATTTGAACGATTTTAGAAACTATTTCGGTCTTTCCCCATCACCTTTTTGTCTTTCCCCTAGACATATTTTCGTAATAACAACATTTAACTTAGTTTTTTTTCTGCTTTCGAATAGATTTAATAGGAAGGTATTAATATGATACAAAAATATATTCTTTGCTCTTTACTCATGACAAAAAACATTTTAGAATACGCTTATATGTACGGTTCTACACGTCTTTAAACACAACACTGCTCATCTCATCGAAAAACCGTTCAGTCTTGCCCCTACCGACCTTACTTGTTACAACAATAACATACTCCACATAGGTACCCAAGGTAGGTATGTCACCCATACATACATCATAACAAAAACCCGGATTACTCAACTTCGCATACAAATTTGGCATCGCACCGTATCAATCAAACGAGTGGTATTTATAAATTTATCGAGAGCACAATCATAAGAGCCCGTCAAATATCATTATCGTCAATGATGGATAGCTAATTCTTTAACTCTATCAGATTATATTAGCCGTAAAGATGCGTGGGACTGCTGGTACAATGCATCATTTTATTTACCTACGCGTATCTAAAAGGATCGATGCAATGATCAGGAAGTGAACCGAGACCTTTACTTGGTATTATGGATGCAATTCGTGGTACATACCATACGGTACTTTTGAGACTAATGATGGACCGAGTATAGGAAGGTATTTAAATGGTGATCCAATCATAAATCGATAATACTGATGGATTCGTAACATATTCTTGGACTTTGTCTAAGGCTTTTTGATGGCCAATTATTTTAAAATACCAATTTTTAGAATTGCTTGAAACACTATAATCTTCTCTTACGCTGGTTCTGCCTGCTAATTTATAGGTTTGAGAGTCAAACCAACACATACTTATTAATATTAAACAAACAATTAAAAAGTCGTAAATACGTACCTACCTGCCAATAAGAGATAACGTTGACGTCTTTATGCCTAAAGAATAATTATAGCCTCGGTTTGTTAGTTTGCCAAAATTTATGTCTCAGCCAGAGGAAATAAATATTAAAATTCGCACAATGTAACGTCATAAAAATAATACAAGTCCGTGAACATGGGCATTGCTCTCATACATTCGGACGTCCACAATTATTGTTATTTAAGATCGCATCCATGACTCGGTTGATGCTAATGCTCAAACAAAACCCGGTACATGCAAACAAATTTACCGAAATTGTTCACTGAGCGGCGAATAAAAATTACGACCGGTTTGTTCGCCCGCGGCCTGCGCCCGCGTCGGCCCGTTTCGACGGCCATCCACTGATATTTATGCCCCCATAAAATACGAACACGCATCGAACTCCAAACGGTCACAACGGACAACGCATCCTTCGATCAAAAGCAATAGAATAATAAAGGCCCAGCTTATGTGTATCGATTCCAAGTGAATTGATGCGATTATCATTGCGTTCATGTGCTATTGCTCCATTTGACACTTTACAGCCACTCTACATAATCCAAGCCCGACATTTTTATCGTCACACAAAAGAAATCGTTTAAAATACTGTCACATTCTACATTCGAAATAGAAATTGTTACCCAATATTCGAACGTAAAACGCATATCAATTTATTTGTAGATTAAACAAAAAGTGGAGATTTTTAAATCAATGTTTTATTGCCGCCTAATGACAGGACAGAGATTATTGCGCATTCCTAATTAGTTTTTTGTCAACATAAAGTAGCGTTAATTAAGAATCAAAAATTGAAATGCATATCGTGTGCTGTGAGTCTGAATATTAATTTAGAGTTATATATTAGAGGTAACGATGATATCATTGAATATCGTGCATCTGGATGTATCCGATCAATTTACTATATGGCCTGAGTTTATTTGTTGTTTGACAATTTAATGGCGTTTCCAGTGTCGATCGCTGTTAATTAGATAGTCGTAGTGCCCGGAGCTAGACAAATATTTTAATACAAACGTATACAACGCCACCCACGTTAATAAAAATAGTATTCGCAGTCGGTAGGCTGATCGCAGCATGTTATTAAGTGATATCTTTTATGTACAACCAACGCGATGCCTTAGCCGTCGGGGATATGATGCATTTATTACAAAATTAATTTGTAATAAATTAAATTATCTGAAGTCAGATTAAAAATGCTCGATCCTTTACCGGTTTGTTTTATTTTAAGTTTGAAAATAAAAAGGTCACTTCTATGACTTCACGATAACCGATAACTGTCGGCCTCTTTAGATGTTTTTATCAGCATCAATTGAAGCTTCGATATTTCAATACTATGGGTTTCCAATACATTTAACAACAAGTCGGAATTAATCAATTGATTTACGACTAAAAAACTTTGAGCACGACATTCCTAGAACACGCGATACGGCCGAATTTCGAGAAGTCTTATCAAGTATCGCAAAGTGCTCAATAACATGACGTTCGTTTTAAATTAACGCAAAGGCGGCCGGGTGACAGCCGGCGCACGTCACATTGCGCGTAAAATAAAACGCACACGACAACGACAGATCAACCGACTTGTCGGCTACCGATGTCGTGCGACGATAACGTCGCGACTGGATGATGAGTTAATTCGATAGTCGCTGCGCTTTATATCACTTACAAACATAAATAGGAATTGACGGCTCGGACAAATTTTATAGGTACCTACGAGATCCGTGGCTCCATGTACGCGAGGCATAGACACGGTGCGTTTAAACGAGTAATTTATTTAGTGATTAGTTGAGCAACAAGGCGTATGAATTAGTATCTGTGTCTGACATATTGGACGTATCCCTTCGGTTGTTTAAGTTGTGTACTTCGTCTACAACGGCAACGGCTCGATTACAAAGCTCACAAGGCTTGAACATCGAGACAATAAGACGTGCTGTGCAAAACAGTTACTCTGTACGAATAATATAGAACCGTTTTCACTAAATAATAAGTAAATTAAGCAATATTTTGTACTTGAATATCATCCTAACTCTAACTAGATTAAGAAGTATGGGGCACTCCATGGAATCTTTCACAATATTTTTACGCCTTCATAGGTTCAAAATTCGCTCATTGTAAAGTTTGTTTAGTCTTGGAAATGTGGCAAGTTTAATGATGCACAGTGTAGAGGTTGGAATAAAAGAGGCGTCTGTTCGATACGGCGTTTATTAGGAGACTAACTTAA
>NWSH02000437.1:4893682-4914603 GCA_002382865.2 Heliothis virescens | reverse complement strand
CTCGGTGTCGAGAGATGACTCCCGGCCACCGTAGGCGTGGTTCGTGGGCGGTGAGTCTCGGGTGGCTCATCGTCCTTCCGTCTTCCCTGAGAGACGACAGGCCTGTCGGCGGCGCGCGTTGTTCCACGCGCTCCTCAGAGTGTCAGCAAACCCTCGGGGCCCACTAGGCCAGAGCCCGTCGGCTGCGGGTTGTTCGAAAGAGTTACCGCGGCCCTGGCACACAAAGGGCTCCCGAAGGAACACGGTGGGTTTTAGTCAGTAAAAGTCTGACACTCCCTTCCGCTGTCACCCACAGCGGGAGGGGTCATACTGATGATTTCCCATCGATATAAAAAAAAAGCCTTTTGAGTACATTACCGAGTGACAGCGATGAGGACCAATTTTTTGATGCGCTGTATTCGATTTAAGCTCTCTAGTGAAAGTAAATTCTCTGATATATCACAGTATTGACGATACGGTTGCTTGCAGTTTGTTTATCCATTTATTTTGATATTATTAAGACATATTTACAAAACCTTCTCGGGCCGCAGGTAAGACGTTCGCGGGCCGCATGCGGCCCGCGGGCCGCGCGTTGCCGACCGCTGGTTTAGAAGAATATAATAAAATTCAAATTAGTGAAAACGGTGTCTGCGAAAATATTTAAGCCTAATTCAGAGTAAGATAAAATAATTAAGAATACTCGCCTTTTCACCGCAAATATTTAAATCAAGCGTCAATCGTCGTAATCAAATCAAGTCTAGACGATCCTCAAAATATGCACAGGGAGTGGTACTAGAAACTTTTTTTCTACAAATCAACATAATATACTTGTATTGGTTAATTATATAATCACGACTCGATTCCGCCTACAATTAATAGTAGTTAGCAAACATGTCTGTAATTATTTTGCACATTAATCGCTGTCGAACTTCGTATCGCAATTAAATGTATTTATATATCTAGATGATTTTTCTTCAATATGTTCACAGGCGCTGCCTCCGAGATTTATAGGTCCCAAGCCACTAAAACAATTTACACATGATTATTTTTCAAGAATTGTTTTCAAGTCTTGTACTTTGGCACCATATTTTTAAAATATCAACTTGCAGCGCATGCATTTTATATTATTCTTCTACGTATTGAAAGAATATTAATGATAGCCGTTAAACTCATAGCTTGAGCTTAATTGAATATAACCCATAACCCTATCTATAACATTAAATGGTTGATAATAAGCATTTAGTACTTGTATCTCAAGTTTTATTAAATATTTCCGTCATAAGTTTATAACGTCAATAAATGAAGCCAGTAAGTACCTCATTACGTGACAATTCTGATATCTTTTAAGTAATCATTTAAGATGATTTTATTTGTGATTAATTGATATATCCTCAAAATAGGCACTTGCCGCGTTATTACTAATAAATTTATATTATTCGCACATTTTTAAAGTAAAAAATAACAGAACCAAAGAACTAAACATAAAAACACAGCACCAAAACATCTCAATGGATGGGAGCCTACTCGTTTGATAAATTAAGCAACCCTGTTTTGACTGCTCACAATCAAGATTGCACAACTCGCAATTAGACATACTCACAATACTCCTCAAGGTCAGCGAAAGTAGCCCATACAACGAACGTAGATTTCGATTTCGTTACCACGTTCTATCGATCAGCAGTACATTTGTACTTTCAAATAATCATAATAAAGCACGAATGTTAATGTTATTACGTGTTCTAGACTGGATCAAATGCACGACTCTTATTACAATGATGAGTATAGATGACGTAAGAAGACAATTAAAGTTGCGGGTCAATACTGATTAGCCATGCAAGCTTGTCGGAAACATTAGCAGGTAATGATAGGAAGTTGCCTTGTAGATTTATATTAGTGGCATTTTAACTAACGGTATGAATAACATTTTTAATAAATTATACTGACAATACTGACTCATTTTACGGTTCACGCAGAAATTTTGCTGCTACAAGGAAACTGATCTGACCTGATTAAAAAGCCTAAATAGGAAAGGATTTCCGCACGACTCATTGATCAACCAAACAAAAGACATCAAAGCGGAGCATTATCCCACTCTAACACTTGTGCAAACAAAGATTATCCACACAGATCCGCAATCCATCCAATAAAGCTAATAATACATTTACATCAAGATACCCAGGTACGCCACATCAGAATGCATCGCACGATGCAATAGACGGAACTTGCGGCGAGTTAGTGGAAGGAAACGGAAACACGCGACTGCGGCGGCACACAGCGTTTGTTTTGTTCGATACCGTTTCACATACGACTATACCACAATACATCCTATGCAGGAACTTAAACCTACATTTGTGATACAAGCTCCCATGGAAGCCACGGTAAAGACAAAATTTGACATTAAAACCGTTAGAGGGAACCCTTAACTTTACCTACAATCCCACATTGATTAATATTGCATATGTGTGAGTGCGTTATTGAAAGAGTCATGTAAGTAAAGTACTAGTGTATCATATCGTCGTGTTCTAACCATCGTCATGTTTAGACTCAGACACTCTGTGTCTCTATTCTGTGTCTGTTATAAAGAACCTAATCAACATGAAAGGACGGAGGGTGAAGCCTCTGTGTTTGTTTTGGAAAACTATTTTAGGTGTGTGTGTGACATGATGGAATGTTTATGACGTGGCCACATCCTTGCATAAAGGTGCGTTCGCAGTAGAACGAGTCGTTGCACAACGGAAGACGGTCATTGAAAAAATAAGCATCTACTTAATCGTAAAAAACAAAGGTTATCTTTGCATATTATTATTGTTTGGCTTGCTGTCTCGACGCGTAAGTATTTTTATTTCGTTTGGTAATAAAGATTATAGTTTATAAAAATAATAAAGAAAAAAAAAATATAGCATCACAAAGTCTTGCCAACATCGAATTTAGGTAATTAATTAGGCACCAACTGACTAACATGACAAGCACAAAATAAAATTTCAATAATCGAAAACATTTAGCTCTTTGTCGGCAATCGTTACGTGCAATCACATAAAAATTCAAATATAAACATATCCCTAATATGCAACGTCCTTAAAGACTTCCCGCTGGGAAATTATCTCCCCATCATTATTGTCATAAGTATAAGGTTCAATTTTACGAAAGCTCCCTTACTACACCGCAACGTCACTCAAAAATATATTAACACGTAAAATACTGCCAATATCAAAACGCAAAAAATATTTTCGAGTTAACCACATAAAATATGTGAGTTAGTAGAATATATTAAGTTCTCGTACAACTGTCAATTCTTATACTTTTAATATTCATTTTATGGTCTGTGTACCTTTTTAAAACAAGAGTCGGGACTGACTTCGATACATTTATTGGCCTCTTCGGCTTGTATTGCCTGTCAAATAAATCACTACCTTAATAAAAAGACAATTTTACAAAGTTAACGAATGAATTTCGAAATGATTAAGGATGTATGGACTGTATCGGCCACACTGGTGAATTACTTTTGTTTTTAATTGCTACAGCAACACGCATGCCGTACATACTCTAACCATGTAGGTAACGGATTTATTTTATGAGTGTAGAGCAGAACATAACAAAGTAATCGATTTTGAAATGGCCGCAAACGTAAACAAACTACTGGAACCGCGGTAAATCAATGGATTAAAGTCAGAATACCAAATATTGCACACAAACAACATAAAAGCGAGGAAATTATAAATCATCATAGACAAAAACTAAAATATTAGACATATTAATCGCTTTCATATTAAAGAGTTACGCTACACAAGTTTACAAGTTGGGAATCTGTATTTTAGGATGGCACGCGTGGGCGCATGACATTATTTCCGTATTAAAAGCTTCGAGTTTCGTAAGATCCAGTTTTATTAGTTCTTTGTGCATTCTTTCGGTCACTTAGCGGATATCTACGAAAGCCGATTGGGGTACTAAAACGTTTCGAGGGGTCATCATCAAAGCCGTGCGAAATTCGGACCACACCTTGAGCGGCTCACAGAGACACATGAGATGCTTATTAACGTATACTTTATACCCTCGTAAAAGTCCTGCTTACGCCAACTTCTACATTCGAAACTATATGGTCCGTGACCCGTAATAGATATTTACATAAATAATTATATTATCCTGCCTCTCCCTAATTACCTTAATAGTCGTAAAACAAACTTAATTAACTTCGGCCACTGTAATTTGAGTCGGACACTGGGACCGAATATCAAAATAGGCAACGGAGGTAATTTTAAATCGACCAACTTCGAAGAAAGCGTAAATGACGAGCTCTACGAAGACCTTGAAGGAAAATTGCCTTTCACAGATTAAAATATCAGACCATCAATTGAAAGTTAAGAAAACAGATTAAGCAGAATTAAAAGGAACTACATGAATGAGGTGGATAAAGACGTGGAATTAGTAACAATTAACGACAAAACTCAGTTACAATGGCGACGACACATCAAAGGCACAGGTTTACAGGATTACCGTTTGAACAAAGGGAAACAAAAGGATTAAAAGCTTTCGTCTCAATTTGGCGATGCCGCGTTTAAATTAAAAACTGGAAAGTGTCATTCAAATATGTAACAAGGTATACGTTTCACTCTCAGCTGTCTCAAAATTAATCCTCACACCTCAAAAGGAAGAATAAATAACTTTTTTGCAGATGCATTACTCGCCCATAGTGGACAAAATCTTTTGTGAGCACAAAAGTCGCACTTAAAATTAACTTTTCGTCAAACCTTCATGCAAGTGCCATGCAATCGAAACTCGTCCTTGTGAGGTTGGTGATATGGTTCAATTTGTGAAATCTGGAGTTAATTCAAAGTGAATGCGACATATTTATTTTACGAAATCCAATTTTCTGCTGACATCTCATCTGTCGACTTTAAACGTTCGGGACTATGGGAGCGTCTCCTCGGTTTCACGCTTACTCTTTGGGTATCATCTTTGGTCCATAAATGCTTTTTGAATTAAAACGGTTCTCGTAATATTATCATATCAACGTAGTTGCGGATGCTGTCCAATTATATTTGAGAATGCAAACTGTTTTTCTTAATCCGTAGCTTCCTTTATTTATTTAGCAGTATATTTTTAACGAACCGCGAACCGACAATTGAGATGAACGATTTTGAAGGCATAAAATTGAATTTTATTGGACACTAAAAGATACAATCAATACAAAAAAAAACATTCAACCGTATTGAATTCTAACATACGATATTTCAATGCTGAAATATAAAAGAAATCCTGAACTTGGACTAACTAAAGCTGAACTATAAAACCGTAAGTTATAAATGTAAGCCGTAGAAAACCGATCTGTGTTCGTAGGCGGGCTCTAAGAACCTGTCATGTTTGTACCATTGTGATATAGTTAAACCCTCTATTTTATTGCTGTTGTGACTTCAAGAAATACTAGGAAATGGTGAAAATAGTCGATTTAGGTATTTTAAGTAAAACAAAATACAACTAAGCTGTACAAAGCAGTTATTCCTTTGCTTCTTGTACGAGTATTTATTGATGTGTATGTTTAAGTTAATGTTTAGTCGTAACATTCAGGAATGTGACTTTATAAAAGTATACAGTACTATTTGAGGGTTTTCATATAAAGAATTTGATAGGGACAATTTGTAAGTGATATCAACATTGAAACTTTTTTATTCTTTTCACTACTTGACGGATGTTTGTAAAGAAAAAAAACCTGCATCTATTCTACCTTTTTATGCTAAACTCTTTGATTTATCTGACATTATAACCATTTGTTGTCCCTATAAACGAGCCATTGTAATAAATAATAATGTCCTCCCAACCCACTTGCGAATAACACAGGTATCTATTGAGCACATCTACCGAATCTAATTTAGCGTCATTAACGAACAAAAGTTCGTATTAAACTTCATAGCGATCATTACGTAGTTCCGATGACATATGTAGGTGTCGCTGCAACGGTATATTTTATTTATTACACCATAACTCACATAAAATTTCTAAGCTCCCGGTACTTTGATAGCATCTTGAATTCTTGCCGGTCGTCGCTATAGACAGATGGGCTTATACAGGGTATGTATTAAATCACAAACAAGCTTACTTCTTTCTTATAAGAATTCTCTATCCATTAGAATTTTTAGATGGCCAGATTGTTCATTTGTTTTAGTGGCTAACTCCTAAATTCAAATTAAGAATTCAATAAATTAATACTTCGATATTTGAAAATCTGGATAGGATAGTACGAAGAGGTTCGATATCAATTTTCACATATCCGTTAGTTATAATTCACAGTAACGTATTGTGCATATGCGTTGGGTATTTTATAATATGTAATGTAATCCTGATAGGGGTTTGATCCTGATAACCTTGGCTTAACAACTGATATGCACCTACAGCATATGTATGCAGATATCTACATGTAATTGTTGGTATTCTGAAATTAAGGCTTGAAAGGTTTTGTACACGTAAATAGCAGAATGTTATTCGTTGTACCGACAATAGAACTCCCAAAGCCTCTTTGCAATAACAATGCATCGCGTTCAATACACAGCCTGTATATTTACCCGGAAAATATTTTGACGTCAAAAGCCGCTTAACTTAAAGGTTAACGAGACCTTCGTCATTGTGACGCATTATTTTGAATTAATACGCAAATGCTTACTGTACTATTTATTGTGTTTATTTTATGAGCTATTATGAATTTACATCATCAAGGCGGAGCTTACGCTTCTAAGAGATACCGCAATCATACATCCATGAATTTAAGTCTTATATCTACCGTCTACTTAATATTAACATAGAGTGTTCGGTTCAAAATGTGATTACTTAAACTTATGCCAAGCAACTTTTCGCAACCTACCAGACAATTTTGCGGTCATAAAATTCAATTTTGTAGAGCATAAAACTCTGGGTCAATTCAGCTGAAATTGAGCCCAAATTTTATGTAACATCTTTGGAATAGATTGTTCGAAGAAATGATCTTTCTAATAACTTTCGAACAAAGAAATCCTGATAAGTAAAGAGCCGAAGTTTGTTCCTTTATTAAGAGTAGTCCCTTAAACTTCTTAATCAATTTGTGTTAAATTCGAATTTCCCGAATTATTCTTGACTTTCGAACACATTGTTTGAATTATTAACTTTTGAGGTGTCAAATTAAAAGATAAAGATTAAAGATGATGCGTGAATTATATCAAAGAAAAAGCTCAACAGATAAAAAGTTGATGTCAAAGTTTTATTTGCAAGTGAATCAACATTAATTTTATTTCCTCGAGTACTTAAAAGCTTACCATCAATTAAATTAACAAATTCTCAAATACAAATCTGTAACGTCCAGATCAACATTGACACTCGAATCACGTTAGGCCGTGTCTACATAACCGCCTTTTAGTATAATCCGATCTGTTCAAGTAGTTATAAGAAGATTGTAATTGAACGTCAAAGACGCCGATGGATTAGGCGATCGGTGAACAGATTACAAGTGACAATTCGGATCGGCCATTTTGAGTGACGTTAGACTAAGGCTTTTCGTTATGCATATCGCGGTAGCGTGACGGTGATTATAGATGTTCAATTAAAGTTGTGTTCATAATTATGCTGATTATTATTGGGTAACAAAAAGTTTGAGGAATATACATTCGTTGGTAGAAGGCATTTCAAGTGACATTGTGTAGTAAAAAACTATATACATCGGCTATGTTTGGTCGATTATATTATTATTTTCTAACACTGTTTATTTCTTCTAATAAGGTACATTTTCCAACAAAACTGTCCGGTTCACATCTTTACTTCTTATTCCATAAGCTATTATGAGCAATTTATGAGCAAGTGAACTTAGTTGCAACTTACCTCATGTTTTAAACAGAAAAACCCTCAGAAGCCATTTTATGAAAAATGAAAATAAAGTAAAGCTATCGCTTCTCAGTTTCAAAGAAAAGATTGACTTATGCGAAGTGAATAACGCCATCTTTATCGTGCAAGCGATGTTCGATAAAATTCTTTGTGTACAATAAATAGTTTTGACTTTATATTTTTGTTTCGACTAGCAAAGATTATAAAGTAAACAGAAAGTATAGCGTGAACTCACGCTACTAATAGATCTGAAATATTTTAACATTTATTTTAATTTGTTCATGAAAGTATTATAACTGAAGCGATCCATGAATATTTCACTAAGTTCAACTTACCATGCACACTGTCTGCAATATCAATACTTTAAACGAAACAGCCTTACTTCCAATAACTTCCAGAAACCACTATGTCTCCCCTACAATTTAAAAGTTGGGAAGAAACAGATGACGCTAGGACATTGTCCGCATACCAATGGGAGAATAAAAAATAACATATATAATGCATATTTGGACGCGTAAATACAGTTAGATCTGCGTTGGGGAGTCGAGGCTTAAACTCGTTCAATTCGTGTATCGCGGGCCTATCAGTAACACATCCTGTAGGAAACACGTGACGGGAATAGGGACTCCGGCTAGGATAAGGCTCCCGAGTTAGCGGTAAATCAATGGACTTGCATTCTAATGGCGCTGTTAATACAGTGCTGATTATACAGTGTATTGATGAATATTTTAGTTTGTATAAGTGGTGTTGTAGTTTTGAGACTTAGTAGAAGTTTGAAGAAACATTAGGTTGATTGAGCAGACAAAAAATATTGCACGATACGTATTGCATGAAAGTTATCAAGTTTTCACTTTTGATGAAAACCTTCAGTGTCCAAGAACCACTTTGAAATATTCCTTTTTTACACATCACCTTATAAAACACATAAATATGGGTGAGTTACAAGAAATGGACGTACGTGAGCTGTACATAAAAAACAATATCGATGTCCGCCGTTTTCGGGGCCCGACTAAAGATTCACAGGAATAAGACGCGACGGAGGAGATGCGTCGCGCATAATGTCCTATTTTGTTTTGTATACAAAGTTATTGTGTTACCAATATTTTTCGTCAAAAAGATTCTCGAAACATGTTGTGCGAACACTTATAGAATATTTATTTATCGCCTAGAGATTGAAAGATAACACAAACTGCATAACTCGATTTATCAATGAGATTCTTTTGTTCTTTTCCTGCAAACAAAAGGAAACGTGTAGATTTTGTTTTATCTATTTTTATTACAATCTTGTGTAGCACAAAGTAGACACATTGTTGAATTCTTGTAACATATCAGGGACCTTTTTAGTTTAAAGATATCTTAACACATTGGTATTACAAACCATTAAAGAATTAGATAATATTATCCTTTATGAAATAAATCCAGTTGCAACTTACAAATAGCTTTTATCAATCGTACACTCACATTAACACGACGATAACTAACCGCCAACAATCGATTACCCTTACTATTGCGAGCGATATCATAAATAAACCTCAGCATACGTTGTGTAAGGCATAATTACGCGCATAATACAAATGAAAAGCGCAACCGTGCACACGTAGCCACCATGTCTTACCCGGATTATTTATTGCCGTTTTATCTTACGGCGACCGTTTGCGATAAAATAAAAGAAATGTCAGAGCCCCGTGATCGCGATTATCACGAGACGATCACTGAATCGCCCCTGCGTAACAGATCCGAGCGGCAACATGTGTCCCTAACAATAAATGCAAATACCATCACCCGCGCATCTCGATATACAAATAGAAACCAGATACATAAACCGCAATGGATGGCAAGAATTTCAAAAGCATCGTCTGTTCAAGAATGCGGTAAAACAAAATACACATTGAAAAGACTTTAAAAGCTTACTTTACAACGTGGTAGTATTGGTAGTCAGTCATTGACTGGAAGAAAGACTTGCTCGCATGGCGTGCCCTTCATGTTAGTTGGGCGGACAGCCGGGATCATTGTGTAAGGGAATGTCCTTTAATTAGCACATGTAGAGCAAGATTATCGGCCGACAACGTCACCGAGTGGGCGACAACTGAATAATGACATCGCTATTTATATCAAGATAATTATTGTTAAAATTAAACACTCGTTTGTTTTGTGGTCTTGTGGCTTGTGTTAGTGGAATAGTCTGCTGACAGTTTACTACTTAGCGGTGAATGCCTTGTCGTAAAATTGATTCTTGTTCTAGAATACATTGCGATTGTTTTGACTACTAGAGCCGATGTGCTATGATTTGGTTTGCTTGTTTTTGAGGCATTGCTCGACTTTAGGAATTTCTCTTGTTTTAATAGCATATTTTATCTTCTGTACTGTTCAGAGATGGAAAACTTTAAAACTATAGTGACAGGTATGAGTGAAATACAGGCTGTTATGTTTTTGTGTTATACGTATACCTGTATATTGGTCATACGAATGTTTAAAGACCTGAATATTGTTGATGAAAAAAAAATATCGCAAACGAACCGTCGCGCGTCGTGCAAGTACATCCACAAACAAACTCATTCAAGATAAACACAATCATACGCCATTAGGCTGAATAAAGGACGTCCTTGCCAACATTATACGACCGGCCGTCCTTTCCAACTCTTGGAGCCAAATTACCAGTGACGAGGAGCCAAGTGAAGCTAAACAGCCACCTGCCATCGGAAGCCAGCCAAGTCCTGATAGGCTATCAGTATGAGCCAACTTTTAAATTAGATTGTCCTATATATTCTGCCTATTAGAAGAATATATGACCGTGGAAATGGATGAAGTTGTGAAGTAAGTATATAAATTGTTATAGATACTTATCGGCTGATTATATTTGTAAAAGAGTGAACTAAATTGTTTTTGTTGTTGTTTTGTGTCTCGATTTATCATGAGAGACTACACAAGCTTACTTTATATCAAACTAGCTTCTGCCAGCGGTTTCACCCGCGTCCCGTGGGAACTACTCGGCGCACACGGATAAAAAGTAGCCTATAGCTTTTCTTCGATAAATGGGCTATAATACTGAAAATAATTTTTCAAATCGGACCAGTACTTCCTGAGATTAGCTCGTTCAAACAAACAAACTCTTCAGCTTTGTAATATTAGTATAGATTTTCTGACTTTATAATGTTATTGATCAGATGTTAGAAGTGAGAAAATGGTAATTCAAGATATTGTCAAGATTAAAGAGTTAAAAATTAAGTCAGTCAATACCTTGCCTTGTCCATCTCTTTCAATAGGACAAGATCTATAAAAGGGTGACGCAAATTCTACCAATGTTAAAGTCATTATCTCCTATGTCTGTGTAATGGCAGTTGCAGTGAGTTGAGGTTATAGTATCAATGTTAGACAACACTGTATATTGTACTCTCATTATGGACATCTCAGGGTGTCTAGACTGATTTATATGGTTAAAACAAGATGACGTCATAATTGACGTCACCAGACTCATCAATAACATATTACAATCAACTCTTTATTTTGTACATAATTAGAAATAACAGTAATCGATAAAGATGTCGCGTCGTATTAGACACGATTATTTTATCGATTTAAAGAATAGCCAACTGTTTAAATCGTTAGTCATTAAATCAATTAGCACTATTAATATCACGATTCATTTGGACAATATTAGGATTGTTTCCTCAGTTGTCGGTAGTGAGCGTGACCGGTAAGCGACTAACGGCCATTCTCAATTACCTATCTATCTCTGGATTTGCTTACTAGAGATAGAATTTTGACATTAGCCCCATACAAGTACCTAATGTCAAATTTCTATCTCTAGTAAGCAAATCCAGAGATAAAGAGAATAATGAATTCCGCAGTTAGACTGACAAGATTATGTGGCTTGGACCACGAACAAATGCTAGGTTTAACTGGCTAGATTAAAATATAGATAGGTAAATAATATGAGAGATCCACCTGGTTTTATACAATCATGAATCCTGCTGGACCTAGCCTACTACTGAATTCTTTATACTTTTTTCATAAAGTTCCAAAATGAGTGGACGATAAGGTTACTACACAATATCCACTTACAGTATGAATCAGTCAAAACAAACTTCTATTCCAGTGCAAACCAAGTGCATTGCCAGTGCAAGTGAAGTGCAATCCTAGTTCAAAGCAGGACATTACATGTATGCCATTAGGTCACTGCCAACGACCAGTGCGAACTCAGTTCTGTTTAGTTCACACTTAGTACATACTTAGTACAATGAAAGTAAGTTTAGAACGGCCCGAGTGTGAAGAAAATGCACGAGGCAATTCTTTAACTATCACGACACCTCACAGGTGTGAGATAATAATGTTATTAAGATTGCTTGCTTGTTTATCTGAATAGATAGGTGTAAAATTAACTTGCATTTCATTGTTTTATCAGTCATGGAATTCACATATTTGGCGATAAAGTAAAGGTGGAATAAAATGTTTCTTTAATGCTGTGGTAGTCAGAATTACTATTACTACTATATCTAGGTCCTACTATTATATCTAGGTCCTGGATTGGAATCCTTGGTTATGTAAAATGTTGTTGTTTTTTTCAGTCTGTTCCTTCATTTAACAATTGTAAATATCTATGTACACTAATTAATTGGTTCAGTTGTGTCTATTCGTTCTAAACATTAGTAACACAAACATCGTAACACAAACGTATCAAGTAGGTACCACCAAAATTACTTTCATACAAACTCAGAAACGACGATAAAAATTCAAGGGAGCACGTTTAAAAAAATCACGTTTATGAAATATTAAATCTAGTTATATCAGGTAAGGGAATCTCCTCGGGTTTACGTCTACTGAGAAAGATAGGCAGGTGCGCCTCACCCACACGGGTGCCGAGTCGCCGGGCTCAGACAATTATCATTCCGTGTGGTTGCGAAACATGCTTCGTCACTATCAGGCTACCCATCATCACGACTCCACTATTTACATATAATGACTATTCAACAATAAACAAAGAAATGTGCAACGCCCGTCTCTGCTTGTGGAGTTATGACATAATTTATTTTTTTAGCCGTTTTATGTCTTTCTGGCTGGGTTTTAAAAGTCACGTATTGTCAGATTAGGAGCTCATTACGCCATATTTTAAATTATTATCTAGATAAAATCAATGTAATTTTATATCAAGCCCAAGTATTTTTTGTCGTAGTTGTGCTTGCATATTTCTGATTAGTTGAAACACGTCATGTACCAAGTAAGTGTACCCAAACAAAATAATATTTTTATAGCGTCTGTCAAACATAAACATTTGTAACACCTTACATGATTGACCATTGTCTCTGCTTTACTGTCGTCCAAAAAAATTTAAGAACTATAACTATAGCATTCCATTGCTTTACAAAAAACGGCGGAAACTAGCACATAAATTAATCATAAAATATATGCATGAGGCTTGCCGCAAAACTTAATGAATTAGCCAGAAGACGTCGTACAGAAATATTAAGGCGACACCTACCATTTACATTGCTTTACAAAAATGTTTAAACCCAACAAGTTACCCAGTTTATGTGCAAGTAACTGGAAACAAGTGACAACGCACCTAAATGAACGGACACAAAATATTAGCCAAGCGCAGAAAACAGCAGAAGGACAACAACATACAATGTAAGACTTTATTTCACTCCTTTAGACGAAATTGGGTAGCTAGTTGCTATCATCTTGCAACCACATATTTCAATTAAACCTCATTTTTTTTTCATTTAAATGAGTTAAAATTACAAAAAACAGTAGTTCATTCAAGAAAAGAAAAAAATCAGTAACTTCCAAAAGATAACAAATTGGTACCAAAGAGCGCGAAAACTAGAAAAGAAAAATATTATCATGGAGCTCTCAAAGCAAATTATACCCTATGTAAGTTTGTTCATGCGTAAGTAAAGCTTCTGACTGTTCGTTTATCTGTTGTTCGTTAGTTAAGCAAGACCGAGTGGCTCTCCGAACATAACTTAAAGAAATAAATTAACTTTGACCCCACAATGGCCGTGTAAACATGTGTGTTTATGTTTGACATACTGAAATTTACGACTACACCGTGGAAAGTCTAGCTACTTTGTCTCTTGAAGTTAATGTCTCACACATTTATTTAAAACATAAAAGAAAGTCAGTCTTAAAACATAGGCTTTGGTTCAACTAGCTTTATACTATGAGCCTTTCCAGCTTGACAAGCTGCCTTTGTAGGAAATATTCCGTAATTAACTTGCTTTCAAAAACTTAATTAGTCAAAGGAACTTGTAACCAAAGACAACAAAAAGAACTTGATATCGAATTAAAACAAAATGCTGATGCAATCAACGAAAAAGTAAAAAATTAAATAGAGTCGACGGAATCCGAGCTCTCTCCTTACCGCCTAATTATCATCTTAATTCCTCATAATGAGGTAGACGTAGCTACCGTGCTTCCCAGAATGCCATCAACATAGAAATTTTCAAATAAGGTTGTTTATATTCGTACATAGCGCCGCTCCAAACATTCCACGAGATATAAATTATTACCTATACTAGTCACAACTTCTATACCATCTCGGTAGCCATTAATGAAGAAAAATTGGTAATACAAATCAATATTCAAAACATTTGCTAGGCACAACTATAAAGGAGACTACATAAACTTTAAAATTTATATTCACTTAATCCATCCGTCCAAACATTACGTGTGTTACATCTCGAGGCAATTCCTATTCACAATCGATTAGCGTTCGATCGTTTATTAATGCCGAACGTATGAATACAATTTCGATATATTGAGATACGAGCTATAAACTACATTCTTGTTTGAATATAAATAAAATTTAAGCAAATATTTTAAAAACCTAATTCGGATTAACAAATATATTTGATGTTGTTAATACCGAATGATGCTGCTATGTCAAAGCATCGCATTCTTAATCTAACTGTTTGTATAGATATAGCCACATCAAATGTTATGTTGCTTATGACATAGATGATATTTATTCAATAAAACATTCTCATATAGAAATAGTGAGCATAAAAATGTTGCGATGTTCAATATAATGAACATGGAATGGAGTTCCTATTTTTTGAAGTTGTATTTTATCTTTTATCCTTTTAGTTCGTTAAATACAAAAATGTTACATCGTGCTTCATGTCTAATACTCGTTAACTTTTTCTGACAAAAATAAAAAAAACGGTTACTGGTTAATAACGGCTCGAGGAGAAATTACTCTTAAACACACGAACCTTTCGTCATAACACGGTACAAATTACGTCAAATCATGTAGATATTATTTTTTATGTCGAACGAGAGCACCATGTGGTAAATTAGGGTCCCTAATATGAGGAACAAAATAAACAACATAACGACTATACACAGTTTCTTGAGTGTAGAAAAAAAGTAACAACTTCCCGAAATGAATGTCGCGCGCTTCACAAATTATCGACCCCCGAAACTAGTTTAATTTGGGATTCTTTTTTGTTGAATCCACTAAGTAAAAACATGCCATAAAGAATGATGAATTAGCTATCGATTTTATTTTTCAGAACATTTCATAATGCATTTTAAATTCGTGAGGAAATATTATTCCCGCAAAAAATACTAAATAAAATTAAGTTTATTTAAAGGAAATAACAATCTACTTAGAAGTTTTGTACCTCAACCACTTAAGAGCTATTTAAATACATTTTCCCACAGTATCTTAAACTCAATAAATCTGAGCAATTTGAATTCCAATAGCACATTAGCCAACATAAGGGCCAAAAGGCATGTGGTCCCCAAATTTCTTCCCGTGTACGGCTTCCCAGCAAACTGCGTGGTATTCCTTATAGTTGCCGAATTCAATCACTACTATTAAATCTGCACCAAAAAAATATAATGAACAACATTTTCTTTCATTAAGATCCTCCAAAATTAGCATTACTATGAAAAGTGATCACGATTGAACATAATATGCCAGCGTACTTCGCATGTAATGATTAATCACCGAGCAATAAGGTGCTGACAAAACAGGTCTTTGGCATTGGAACGAATACATTTGCAATACGTATTCATTTGGCTTTATATCCGATGATAGATAACGTCTTACACACACACACGCAACTAATTCGAGAACGGAAGGTGGTGATAGATGGATCGCGGTAAGTATCACCGTGTGTGGTGGAAATTAAAATGAGGCCATATATTATTGATAAATAACATCAAAAATACACGTTGAATTAGAGAAAGCTCGTCATTAGAGAAGTTTTTATAATCTTAACTAATCTCGACTGTATGTAGTAGCTTAAAACTATCAACCTTGATCGACTTTCCAAACAAATTGGTCTAACTAAACATTTATCAAGAGAAAGCAATTTACTAGATTGAGTTATTACCGTCCCTACGGCCTATTTGGACATCAAACTCGAACAGGTTAAAGATCATGAATTCAATGAAGCGATTAAACGTTGCTCACGTAAAAATTACTAAAACGGCTAATTTTATTAACTTTCAAAATCAAAGTTATCCAACGGCAACGAGGACAGACAGAACAAAACCAAAATCAAAGTTGATTACGTTGTGGAGGCCGAATTCGTGCGTGAATGATGACAAACGCATTGACGAGGATTATGCAACCCCGCGCGGTGTGAATCATTGCTCGGATTATGTTGTTTTAAAATTATTTGCTGGAAGTGGCTACATTCCCTTTTTTTGGAATAGAAGCAAATAAACAGAAACGCTGATAAACATGCGCGTTATTTTATAGTTTAGAGGATGAGATAAAATGAACAGATAATATCGTTGATTTATAGACAACGCTGACTTCCATAACTCTACACAGTTCAAATAAATAAACCTGAATAAATCAGTAATCAAGGTTTAAAGCCAGTCTTAGTAAAAAAAAATATAAAATAGCTAAATCGAAACTTAAAATAAAATATACTTACAAAGTAAACAGCAATTCATAATTCGATATTCAGGTTTTCACAAGTGCAGTAAAAGGAATATGAAATGCTAATAAACAAACTAAAATATGAAATATTCAGAAATTTGTAAAATCCTTAAAAGTAGCCCAGACACATAAATTTTATTTACATGTCTAGACAACGAAGTAACGCGTACTTAGCGACGCGAAACTGATACCTACCTCCCTCGTTACCTTCAACTTTTCTTCTAATACAACAGACCGAGAAGAAAGGGTTATTCTTTTAAGAAAACTTAATACTAAACTGTGACAAGAAATACATGGACTGATTCGGAGTCATTGTGCGATGTTGATGTGAAGACAACGTAACGTATCGAACGTTGATTGACTTCGTAATGATGATCATTATAAGCTACTTCAACACAAAAGTACGGATCAGGTTCAACAGCGGCAGCGGGAAGTGTACTTAACAAAATATTTCTAATTGTCAATTGTTCATTTATTGCTTTTTCGTACCTTCACTGGTGAAGTTACACAATTTTTTTCAAACAGACAAAAAAAATATTTGAAATTAGAACATTTACAAAAATCAGCCAACATAAATAAACCAAGAAGTTTTTAATTTTGATCATCATTCATTTCATAGCCGTTCTTTGTTTAAATCGATGGCAGTTTCAGTAGTTCTCTATGCTTGTCTCGAATAGATTCGGGAGCGCGGTCGTCTCTCGGATTAGCGATGGCGTGTTATCACTTGGCTGCAGTTAGCACAAACTTTGGGAGACTGCGGCTGAGGGGCCACAAAAATCAACATCGGTTTTCCGAAAAATATGGCATCACAGTATTTTTGGAGCGTCAACTTTCAACGGAAATAAAAAATGGCAATGGTATGACTGCATAAATATAAAAGCTCAAGGCTAATATATATATTTGCCATTAAGTAAGTATAGAGGAAGTTAAAGCGTAAATTATTCTATCAAGGAAGCCATAATTCTCGTCTAAAGATATACCGTACTGGAGACTAATTAATTTTGAATTTACACAGCATTGGAGCTACAATTTTTCATTTTCAATTAAAATTAATTATTTCACATCTGCTAACGCATGATTAACCATTTCTTGGTCGAGGATATAATCGGTCTCACGTTTCTATGATTGCGGTTGATGGAACTATCACTCATAATTCTCTAATTACGACCACATCGACCTTACAGAACAGAACTTCGCAAATGAACCAATCTCGACCCCATTCGCATCGACAATCGCGGCGTCTACAATTTGTACCACATTTCGTCTGGTCACGATATCGTCCAGCCAACGTCTCATTGGGTGCTTTTGTAATTTTACGCTGTACGATACGACTGTGACACGATATCGCAACCTCTGTGATTTCAAGATTTTATTGTCTTATTAGTTTTGATTCTAACAATATATTTCACTGAATCAAGTTTATTTGTTGTAATTGTTCACGAATTTCACATCATAACTAACACTTTTTATCACGCATAAATCTCCAATTCATTTAGTATAGAGTTCTAAATTAATAAGCTGCATGAACAACTCCTTAACTGTCATGTCGTGATCGAATCGTATCCTGCAAATTGTAAAAGTTTCCATTGTTTCACAATTCGACAGATACCGACCACTCACCGTTGTACAATAGTGTCGTCCGCATAATTACTCTGACTCATTGTTAAACGCTCCACTGACAGCTTTGTTATTTATCACCTAGTAACTGTTAAGCCAGATATGCTCGGATAGCTTTTTGATTAGTTTTTAGTTGTCACCAATGTTAATGTCCTGAAAGGTATCAACCATATCGTGCTACATCTATTCAACGATAGAAATCGTTCCAGCTATTTCTTTCGCTAATGATTTTTGTCTATACATCAAGGTCTGCTTATGACTATAATTCATCATCAAATCAGTGTTGGTGGGTTATGTTATGAAACGAAAGACATTGAATCGTACAAATAGCACAAACCTATTACATTATCATTAGTGTTCCACTATGTTATTAAGCCCGTCTATTTCAATTCAATTTGTATTATTCGGTTTTGAAATTGCATTATCGGACATCGCAACAGTCTATCATGTCAACACGACTCTCCTTACACATATGGAACAAAAAAGGCACGTTCACTGCTCTAAATTTCAAACAAAATTACTGACAACAAACTAACAACGTCGATCACTTTGGCTAATGGCGCACAAAGCGATCTTATCTAGAGAACCATAAGCTCAGTTGTCAGCGAGACGAAGCGGCCAGTAGAAAAAAAGGCTCATTGAAAAATTATGAATTTGAAGCAGTAGCGACGTGGACCGGTCTGTGAGCAAACAAATGATGCGTCCGCCCCATCATCACACGGACATCCGTGGCTTGGGGCACCTTCGGGCCTCGAATGTTAAGAGTCGTGCCCCTCTCTAGCACCGTTAACTAGCCCGATATTAATCATAATTTCCACTGACGCGATCCGCTCAAGTGTTTTAGATCGGCGTCATTATCTAAAACACTTGAAGCTAAGTTTGGATCGCAAGCGCTAGCGATGATAGATGGGGCAACGCGAAAATTGGCCGCCGCGATAGCCAATATGTCTGTCGAAACGTTAAGACTTATACTGACCACCTAAGCTAATAAATTGGAGATCTATCAAAAATAAATTCTCTTTTGAAATTGCTATCAAATTATGACGTCATAGATAATTTATGAGAGGGCGTTTGATGCAATGTGTGGACAGCGACAAGACAAACGAGTTCCGTAGTGAGTGGACCTCAATTTAAAAAGAACACTTAAACTTTTGCTATGTTGTTGCTGATGCATTCTCATAGACATTTTCCTTATACGTGTATTAAAAACAAAAGAAAGTGAACTAAACAAATACCTCTTTACATAGGGACTACTCGAAAATTGAATAATTGGCCAAAGATTCCCACGACATACGACCATGTTCGTATACATCATTGGAATTGAGATTAGATAACGTGTAGATGTATTGGCATCTTGCTATAGTGATTAGTTTGTGTTACAACCAAAATACAAAAGCCGATACATGGAAAACAAAAGAGAAACGTAAAACGTCTCATGTTACATTAAATAATTGTGAAATATTTTCTTAAAAACACGATGTATATGCTGATATACAAATGATGAATTAAATATCCGAATATGTTCCCAGGCATTTAAGGTTTTAGCTATTTGAAGCTTTGCAACTTTACGCAGTCCCTTGATACCATTTCTATTCCCTTATTAAGTTTTCTGTGGTACTAACATTCTTGGTACATGACACACAACAAACAATAAACGGGTATTACGGAACTTGTTAATAGAAGCTCTTGCATTATTGAACCGATTGTATGGAAATCCACCGAACAATTGTTTTGATATTCTCAGCATCATAAAGTATATTTGCGGGAGAAACAAAAGATGCTAATATAAGTAGGTAAGCAACAAGATCATAAATACTGGTTGCGTGTGTATTTAAAATGATATTATTTTGCATACATCTGCCGACTTACTTGTATTGCGACTGGGAATGTACGTACGAGTATAGTAAGTAATTCCTATTTTACAATAATGTTTACGATTATAACTACTATACTCCCTGGGTCTATTAAAAAACGTTAGCTAAAAGATATAATTCACACAAGAACAAGGAAAGATATAAAAGACCCATAGCTATTTGTCATTCAGATAAGCTCACAAAAGTCCTTATAAGAAAGAATACCGTGATAATTACATATTGTACAAAAATATAACTGCAAAACCAACAACAAAAACTAACGCTATGCAGTTTTTGCAACAACTCGAAAGACCAAGATAATCCTATCTTAAAAATCTTTATTACTTATTATATCAAATGACGTCACCCCTCACAGATGTCCGATATCAATTAATAAACAACGAAAAAACGAGTCATCAATTATTGTTATATTTTTTGTTTGGTGCAGGAAAAAATACGTCAATTTAATAAAAATCATTAGCCGCCTATTGATGTGAGGAGTGATTGACAGTGCGTTGGGTTCAATCATCAGAATTTGTAATGCCTACTGAGAGTACTCTCGAGAAACCCTCGCTTCGCCTGACGGATAACGGACCTTTTTATTTTACACTAGCCGTTTTCCCGCGGTTTCACTCGCATCCCGTGGGAATTACTGCCCGTACCCGGATAAAATATAGCCTATGTCACTCGTGGATAATGTAGCTTTCGAATGGTGAAAGAATTTTTAAAATCGG
>NWSH02000437.1:4834691-4893657 GCA_002382865.2 Heliothis virescens | reverse complement strand
AACAAACAAACAAACAAACAAACAAACAAACAAACAAAGTTTTCCTCTTTATAATATTATAGTATAGATACACGTTTGACATCCCATACAATGGTCGAGGATTGTTTAACGTCCCACAGAACAACACTGACGTATTTTCAATTCGAATTGTCCACAAATAATTGGAAGGACTTAGCACGAATTGGCTGATTCATGCAGAGTTTTAATAATTAAAGATTTATTTTTATTTATTCCAACAATGCAGGGGCCTCTTCTGGCCTCTTGAGTAAAATCTCTGCTCTTGTATGCGAACCAGCCTGCAATAACCAGTTAGATGCTATTTTTAAATCACATGCATATTTGTTACACCTGGCTAGCAATACTGCGTTCAGATACACCTTGCAGCTTTAGTAAGACACGTACATAAACACATCCAGTTTACCAGCTGAACGATCTAATTTACCATTTGAACAATGAAACTTCAATCTAACCACGATAATAAAGTCTATCGCCCAATCGAGCCAGACAGATTTTTATTCGATAGCAAAACTTCTTGACTCGATTAGCCAAGTTGGATAACAGTTCTAATCTTAAGTCCTGCCCAAGATTCGGCTAAATCACTTTGTGCTACGATCAGCTGAACACAAACTGAAGCCAAAGTTAGGTAAGTAAAACTAATGAATCATTAACTAATCTGGCCACAATGGGGCGAGTGTCCCAAAAAGGAACCGATAAGAAGCCAGTACACCGAACCCGAAAACGAATCATTGTTACATTACAAAGTGGATATCTTATCATGTGTTCGTACATGAATGGTAAAGTGTTTGTTTCCGTCACCACGCAGATAAAGCTTACTCTCACATGACGTCACGGCTGCGTTCCCAGGAACTTCTGCGTCTATTTCCAGTAACTGGCATTTTTCCTGCTATTTTTACTTTGTTAATAGATTTCGTTACATTGCGCACATTTTCTGGCAAAACAATATTTCCAACAAAGAGCTATCGATAATTACGACATGATACCTGACGAAGTTTCAGTAAAAGGGTCATCTGTTTTTATGTCTACATATCCATATGTGTATTTTGGCTAATTTGAAAATTCTGTGACTCCCTAATGGACATATTGTCAAATATGAAGTAACTTTGTCTCTTAGTCGTGCAGTCCGATCTCCGTCGTACCTAGAAAGTTCTATCAATCGTATGAAAATAAAAGTATGATGTATGAGACCAGAGTACATCTAAAGCTAATAAATGCTCCGCGCATGCTCAGCCTACACTTCATTATGAATGCATGGTCATGCACGGTTGTAACCGTAATTGCTGCGTCATTTTATCTATTAAATAGCTACTGACATCACTAGAACAGCCAGTATTTTATTTATTTCTTTATTATACTAGTAAAAGTTAATGAACTTATCGAGTTTCTTATTGAAAAGAAAATTAGGTGATAATTGAGAAACGTAAGTAAAACAATCAATTTTAGTGATACACAGTTACTTAGTTAGTTACATGTGTATCCTTACCCAGTTATGATTATGGGTCTATTCTATTCCACACAGGAGTTGACAGGAGGTAACCATAAAATTATAGACATATATAGAGTTACTTTAGAATTCATATTTTTTTGATAAAATAGTGAAGTTCACTCGTTGCACCACAGCTAAATATTTTTAACAAAATGTCAAACAAACCGACACCGTTTTAAAACAAAAGTTTTCAGTTGAGTACGCTAAATGCTAACAGTATGTATGAGCGAAGTTCTATGTTAGCAAGTTAACGCGTCTGTGTGACAGGTGCCCTAACAATTGTTTATCTTAGTTGGAGTTGTCCTTACAATTTATTAGTATTTAAGAAGGACAAACTTGATTCTTAATTATGTTACAAAATTTTTAAAAGTATTCAAGTCTCATACTAGCATAACTAAATTGACCAATTTGAACAGAAAATTATGACTTTTGCCAAGAAATATATAAAAGACAGGTCATAAAATTTAGGAGGAATACATTTCAAGCAAATACCAATTTTATTGCATTCGAGCTATTACATGAATAAAAATATTAAGATAGCACCTACCAAAGGAACACCATCAAGGCCCATTTGTTCGATATTTTGCGGCTAAGCGAAGCAGATGAATATGATCTGGCCCGCACCTGCTCACGTGTGCAGACCTTTACAAAAAGGCTGAGTACACGGTTCATATTTAATGACGTCATTAACTGCAGGAGACAGGAGCCTTGTACCATGCCTTAGGCATCCCATCGCTCGCTTTGTCACTGGTGCTCTGTGAATTAGCTTAGGTATGAGATCTTTGTTTATGAAGGATGATTTGTGGGTCCTAGAACTGTAATTTTTTTAGGAACTTCTTTTTAAATATTTTCTCATGTGTACAAAAACATACTCAAACCTGTTATATTTTCGTTCACAAAATCGACAGGCCTATAGGTGTGGCGTAAAGCGTGGGCAGTCAAGATAACCTTTCTAAACAAAAGAATGGAAGGCGCAAATATGATAAGAGTTACTTTGATAAACTGCGCTTGCTCAAACTTCAGCCTATATTTTTGTTACACAACGCGGCCCCATAAAGTGCATTCCATAGTTATCGCTTCTTTTGTATTCAATTAGCCTTGCATTTAGATTACTGATGCCTTTCACGACGACAGTGGTAACGAGCGTGGTCAGCTGTCAAAACGTCCAAACAATCAACCGTATATTTCTACACCCGGTCTCTTTTTCGATACACACCTTTTCGATACCATCAATGATATGACATCCATTGACGACTCAGTACGGTCTTATATTTGAAGTTTCTAACAAATGCATCAATGGTAGGCTTCGAGGATATTTGTTACGAGCAATTTTGGACAGTCAGAGTGTATTGTTGGTAAAGTTCGATTCGGGGCGCATTGTTCAGTCTATTAAAGTCTTTCAGAGGTGGGTCAACTTGGACAGGGCGTGATGAGGTTATGCAATGAAATGTATTTTAGTATCATCACTATAACATGAATTATAAGAATGTATTTATGCTCACAGGAAAGGTCTTGATGTGACATAACTGGTAAACCCTCATGCATCACTCCTTTAAAGGTTTTATTCGAACCAATCCCATTAACATTAATATACGAAAAGTATGTTATAAGTAAGCTCTCCAGTAGTAATGGAAGTAGCAATAACCACTATCTGTAATCCAAAACGATTTATTTGAAAAATATCTCTAATAACACCCACTTATCCAGTTTCACTTGCACTATTCTTATTTTGCACTAAGGACCTTTTAAATGGCCTGCGTTCTGATTACACCGCGATACGCTCCCCATTACCAGATGCATGCGTAGAGATATATGCCGTTTTAATAAAAATAAATAAAATAAGAATTGAAAATATAAGTGCAACTGAATCTAGACTATTGTGTAGAACTTATAGTCTATATAGCGAGGCTTCGGACATCGTACATACCGTAACAAGTTATATCAATTGCCCAACATGAATACGTAATGTGTTATACTCGAATGATCGCCGATTCGACAGCCAGCCGACAAAGATAGGTATCGGACATTACCACAATCCACAACATGGTTTGCGGCATCGTAGATCCAAGTGCTTATACGAGTTCGATTGAATCGAGTAATCAAAGCGCCATGTCTATATCGATTCAACAACTGCTACGGCTATCTGCTGGACGATCGATATTTGTTACATTCGGAGCGGCAAACGAGTTTTTGCTGTTCTCTAAATCGATATTAGAAATCGATTTCCAATTTTGTACCTTACATCTATACCAATTGAGTTGCTAGAACTTTTAACGGAAAAAAATCTTTGGTCAAGATAAGCTTGCCATTTCAAGCATTCCAAATTGATTTACTGTCAAAATCGACACAATCGATTCAATGTCAAATGTTTGCGATAGTATTCGAGCCTTTTATTGAGTTGACCTTTTAACCGACTCGGACTGTATAGTTAACGACAATGCGTTAACACATATGGTAAACCATGCAGCTGTTAAAATTGAATAACTCATGCTTTAACTGTATAATGATGTACTATTGAACAATGATACAAAGTGGGAGAAAGCTTATTATTTGACTGTGAACCACTATTATCAACAAAATACTTCGTGTATGGATCGAATTATACCTACAGCAGAAACTATTACAAACTGGAAAGAACAAGAAACTTGGAAACAAAATATGATAGGTCCCATTAACATGACTGCTTGTTATCAGAAAAGTTATGAAACAATATTCAAGCGAAATCATATAAGCTAAGGTGTACACCTCAAACAAGTAGGTACCGATAACTAGTTAGCTCATCATCAACCTATTAACCCAATAATCAAGCCTCCACCTACACACAAAGATAAAGAGCTCGCCTGCACGCCAAACGATGTCTAATTAATTAACAGCTACGGTATTTTTTACCGTATCACAGCCTACAGGTCGAATGAAAAAGTTTTAATGGTGTAATACTGTACACATAAGCCATAATCATTATTACCCGAATTTTTACTTACCGTTCATTTGAAACACCGTTTGTCATGAAATAATTTGGCCCTCAAAGGTTAATAAAGTTATTCTCATACTCAAAAAGCATTCCAACATAAAATGAGTTATTATAGAAAACCAATTAAATATACACGAACAGTAGTGAACAGGCTTACTTTCTATTTAATTTTGGACATGACTCTTGTCCGGCAAATAGCATGAAACCTTGTATAATTGAGAGAAACATGCTTCTACTTTCACTAGCAAATAAAAGTATGAGATTTCCGATTCATTTTGTAGTTAAATGTCACGTAGCCAATATGAGTAGGAAAAAAATTGGTCAAGTCTTCGCAGCAAAAAAGCTAAAACCCGGATTTGCTTCTGAAAACTGTGTCGCAATATTTTTATTGCAATTTGCAACATTCGATAGGTACTTAATTTTCATTCAAAATTACATTATTCCTAAGGATGTATTGTATTAGCGTTGTTTTGGCTGTTGGAGACTCTAATGTCTTTATAATAATGTTATAAGTATTCTAGTGGCGTCATTTAGTTGTGCCAATAGAGTAACTGAAGGTAATTTGTAAAACAAGAGACACTTTGTCACTAACTTATGTAGACTTTCGACAAAATAATAGCCTTGTTTGCGAAAATCTATACTAATATTATAAAGCTGAAGAGTTTGTTTGGTTGAACACACTAATCTCAGGAACTACTGGTCCGATTTGAAAAATTCTTTCAGTGTTAGATAGCCCATTTATCGAGGAAGGCTATAGGCTTTTAATCCGGGTGCGCAGTAGTTCCCACGGGAAAGCGGGTGAAACCGCTGGCAGGAGCTAGTACATGATAATGAGCAATAATTCAGTCAGCAAACCCTGAACCCTGCCGGCGTCCAACGTAGCATCGTTTTCATCTCTTACTGTATTCTTCAAAGTTATTGTAAATTTGTAAATATTCCTTGAAAAAATCTGGCGATAACCTGTTACCCGAAAATAAATAAAGTTTACTACCTATGTGTAATTATTCGATCAATATATTTATCTTATCAGGAGACTTGCGGCAAAGGGCCTCCAATCGATCTTGCCGAGACATAAACACGCCATGAACTTATCTGCAGCGGCAGATAAAAGCTTAATGGTCATCAAACACTTTAATATATTGTGTAGAAGTTCATGCTATAAAACTGATAAAACTTATGACCAACGAGTTTTTATGATGTATAGTTGTCGAAATAGGTGAAAACACAAAATACGGTCAAAAGTTTGATACCCTTCTTCGATACAACACTTCAGATATTGATTTTTTTTACCGACAAATCATATCTACGATCTGTCTACTTATTGTCTTAACATAAGCTTTTGTAGTAACAATCAAAATAATAGGTTCAAGTATCGCAAAATTTGCTAACATCAACTTTATCTCCAAGATATCGTGACAACAAAACCTAAGGTTTATGGCAAACTGCAGTAATATTTCTTAAAATAAATACACTATTACAGGCTCTATTTATAAACGGGGCACACAACTCACAGATAGTATAAAGATAGCCTTTACTGCTTACCCTTATCCCTAGTAGGGAATAACTACACTACAACATAATATTTACTTGAGAAACAAACGTGTTTGTTACACTCACTCAATCCTAAAGGCTACATGTATTTTGTAATGTGAAAGGAATAAAATATTTTTTACACCTCTTCAATGTTGCCTTATTCGTAAAGATTCTTTTTTAACTCCAATCTTCATAATCATTTTAGTTACAGGACGTCCACTGCTGAACATTCCCCATTGATTTCCAAAAAGACCAGTTGGATGCGGCCTGCGTCTATAACCAAATATTTTTCTATATCTTTCCGATCTTTGTTTATAAGTAGACATTAAGTTATTCGATTCCTTATCCCATATAGCAAGAATCTCTGCACCTCCACAAACAAGCGCCTAAGTCTTACAACCCATAAAACTGACAAATTCATAATGTCAATAATGATGATATATTTTCACGCCATTCCCCTTTCAGAGTAAGTAGAGCTCGACGTTGAAAGACGCCAATCTGCCTAGAGAAACTTAAGAACTTTTTATGAGCATAAATCATTATTTCATCCAACACGTCTCGCTCCCAAAAGTTTGTCTCGAGGCCGGAGAGCAATCTGAGTAAAATTCAAAATAAGCTCACGTGCTAGGGACATGTAAATCTACTTACACTCGTGAGAAGAATTCTAACCGCTGATAGTAGCTACACTATCTAAGTAGGACTGTAAATATTTTTTTGTTGGCTAATGTAGTTTTGAATGAGACTGTGTACATTTAAATATGAGAATGAAATTATCTTTTGTAGGCACGTGACAGTTGTTTTTGGACAGGTGGAACATTATTATACGTACATATATAAAAGAATCCTCAACTATGATAGAACTAATGCTAAGGACACAGAAGAGTGGTAAACTATAACAGTACACAGATTTACACAAATACGAACGTCTAACTCCTCACACATTATATCGTAGAGTACCTATGGCATTATTAGTATAGAGCCTTCAGCGAAACATACATGTTACCTACAATTAGCCCTTTCAGAATCTATCAATATAGCACTTACCTACTTTCCTGCACTGTAAGACTCTGTCCAAATTTAATTATAATATGCGCCATATTACTTGATCCTTGACACGTAAAGGACAGGCCTTAGATCTCAAACAGTTGGCGACATTAGTCGTAACCCACATGAGCAGCTCTTTGACGGCCCGACCGTAACAATTAGCCTAGTATATGCATCAATGATCTCTGTCTGAGCTAAGTGTACTAGGAAGTTGATAACAATTCACATCTTTTGCCAAATTAATAAAACTTTTTAGGATTTTTTCCGCAAAAAGACTTTCATTATTCTGACTTCCAAATTCAGTTACTAAACTAAGCGTGTACCATAAATATTATCATCCCTCCTTCACTGTATTCTTATACATTTTCAAACATTGGTAATACCGAAGTTTATTAGTAAATATATCCGCAAAAATACATCATTTTTGTCCCTCCACTTTCGATCATCGCATGATAAATCTTCAATCCAAACAAACCGCACAATACACCAACAAGTGAAATTCTTCAAATATCTCCCGAGGCATACAAGAATTTAATAAAGTTCACGTCTTATCACAAGTCGTCAAGTATGAAAACACGGCAAACAATACAGGCTAGAGNTATCTATACTAATATTATAAAGCTGAAGAGTTTGTTTGTTTGAACGCGCTAATCTCAGGAACTACTGGTCCGATTTGAAAAATTCTTTCAGTGTTAGATAGCCCATTTATCGAGGAAGGCTATAGGCTTTTAATCCGGGTGCGCAGTAGTTCCCACGGGAAAGCGGGTGAAACCGCTGGCAGGAGCTAGTACATGATAATGAGCAATAATTCAGTCAGCAAACCCTGAACCCTGCCGGCGTCCAACGTAGCATCGTTTTCATCTCTTACTGTATTCTTCAAAGTTATTGTAAATTTGTAAATATTCCTTGAAAAAATCTGGCGATAACCTGTTACCCGAAAATAAATAAAGTTTACTACCTATGTGTAATTATTCGATCAATATATTTATCTTATCAGGAGACTTGCGGCAAAGGGCCTCCAATCGATCTTGCCGAGACATAAACACGCCATGAACTTATCTGCAGCGGCAGATAAAAGCTTAATGGTCATCAAACACTTTAATATATTGTGTAGAAGTTCATGCTATAAAACTGATAAAACTTATGACCAACGAGTTTTTATGATGTATAGTTGTCGAAATAGGTGAAAACACAAAATACGGTCAAAAGTTTGATACCCTTCTTCGATACAACACTTCAGATATTGATTTTTTTTACCGACAAATCATATCTACGATCTGTCTACTTATTGTCTTAACATAAGCTTTTGTAGTAACAATCAAAATAATAGGTTCAAGTATCGCAAAATTTGCTAACATCAACTTTATCTCCAAGATATCGTGACAACAAAACCTAAGGTTTATGGCAAACTGCAGTAATATTTCTTAAAATAAATACACTATTACAGGCTCTATTTATAAACGGGGCACACAACTCACAGATAGTATAAAGATAGCCTTTACTGCTTACCCTTATCCCTAGTAGGGAATAACTACACTACAACATAATATTTACTTGAGAAACAAACGTGTTTGTTACACTCACTCAATCCTAAAGGCTACATGTATTTTGTAATGTGAAAGGAATAAAATATTTTTTACACCTCTTCAATGTTGCCTTATTCGTAAAGATTCTTTTTTAACTCCAATCTTCATAATCATTTTAGTTACAGGACGTCCACTGCTGAACATTCCCCATTGATTTCCAAAAAGACCAGTTGGATGCGGCCTGCGTCTATAACCAAATATTTTTCTATATCTTTCCGATCTTTGTTTATAAGTAGACATTAAGTTATTCGATTCCTTATCCCATATAGCAAGAATCTCTGCACCTCCACAAACAAGCGCCTAAGTCTTACAACCCATAAAACTGACAAATTCATAATGTCAATAATGATGATATATTTTCACGCCATTCCCCTTTCAGAGTAAGTAGAGCTCGACGTTGAAAGACGCCAATCTGCCTAGAGAAACTTAAGAACTTTTTATGAGCATAAATCATTATTTCATCCAACACGTCTCGCTCCCAAAAGTTTGTCTCGAGGCCGGAGAGCAATCTGAGTAAAATTCAAAATAAGCTCACGTGCTAGGGACATGTAAATCTACTTACACTCGTGAGAAGAATTCTAACCGCTGATAGTAGCTACACTATCTAAGTAGGACTGTAAATATTTTTTTGTTGGCTAATGTAGTTTTGAATGAGACTGTGTACATTTAAATATGAGAATGAAATTATCTTTTGTAGGCACGTGACAGTTGTTTTTGGACAGGTGGAACATTATTATACGTACATATATAAAAGAATCCTCAACTATGATAGAACTAATGCTAAGGACACAGAAGAGTGGTAAACTATAACAGTACACAGATTTACACAAATACGAACGTCTAACTCCTCACACATTATATCGTAGAGTACCTATGGCATTATTAGTATAGAGCCTTCAGCGAAACATACATGTTACCTACAATTAGCCCTTTCAGAATCTATCAATATAGCACTTACCTACTTTCCTGCACTGTAAGACTCTGTCCAAATTTAATTATAATATGCGCCATATTACTTGATCCTTGACACGTAAAGGACAGGCCTTAGATCTCAAACAGTTGGCGACATTAGTCGTAACCCACATGAGCAGCTCTTTGACGGCCCGACCGTAACAATTAGCCTAGTATATGCATCAATGATCTCTGTCTGAGCTAAGTGTACTAGGAAGTTGATAACAATTCACATCTTTTGCCAAATTAATAAAACTTTTTAGGATTTTTTCCGCAAAAAGACTTTCATTATTCTGACTTCCAAATTCAGTTACTAAACTAAGCGTGTACCATAAATATTATCATCCCTCCTTCACTGTATTCTTATACATTTTCAAACATTGGTAATACCGAAGTTTATTAGTAAATATATCCGCAAAAATACATCATTTTTGTCCCTCCACTTTCGATCATCGCATGATAAATCTTCAATCCAAACAAACCGCACAATACACCAACAAGTGAAATTCTTCAAATATCTCCCGAGGCATACAAGAATTTAATAAAGTTCACGTCTTATCACAAGTCGTCAAGTATGAAAACACGGCAAACAATACAGGCTAGAGGTTAATTCCCATCAATCTATACTAATATTATAAAGAGGAAAACTTTTACATTATACAGTACACACAGTCTCGCAAAATATTATACGTGGCCTGTACGACCCCTATTGGCAATGTTTTACTTCGGGCTGTTTTCACTTAAGGGTTAAACGGGAGAGATGATATAGACTACAAGTGGTTTAGTGTAAATGTACAGTCGACAGCCAGTCAGTGTACATAAATCTGTCAAATTTTTGCGATCGATTTTCAACCTTTTCACAATAGTGGAAGGTTAATGTTCGATTGGTAAAATTGGACAGATATGACAGATTTTGGGTACACTGACTTACTGTCGACTGTACATTGCCTCGTAAACATTATCTGAAGTGATACATATCATATGATAAACGGTAGGCTTTTATAGAAAAAGATAGAGAAAATCTATCTGACCCCATTTCCCATATAAACATGCATCCGCCTCAAAACTAAAGTCTCACATCTATAAAAATTAAAGGAAACGAGTTTACAACAAAAAAAAGTTTAGCGACGGAAGTTAACAAACAGTTCTTCAAAGGCGATCGAAGTGCGATATCATATAAATGATTTGCTTTGTTTATTTTCATTACGACAGTAACCATCACATAAATATAACTATTAATCATTTGAAGCAACGCAAGCATTGATACCATTTTCTTAATAAACAGTTACATATAAAACGACTGCTTGTTTGTTTGTCCGTAAACTACCATTAGTATCATATTCCACATACTTTAAGAAGGTAAAAATGTCGACAACTACGAAGAAAAATGTTAATTACTCAATGTAAAAATTCAAAGAATTTAACAGATTTATAGACACAAACAAGCGTTATTGACAGCTCACATAATTCCTACTAAAACACAAGAGCATAACTATAAGAGAGAATAATTAAAAAATGTTGTCAAACGACATGTTAATCTGTCGATTTTTATAAAAAGTTCTTAGAAATAGTAGTAGACACAGTAACGTGAGTTATCTAATCGGACTAATACATCACATGAGTGAGACAGGCGGCGTCAGGCGAAGAGCTAGTGGAACGTAATGTATAGCATGGTTTATTAATATTCATAGGGACCCATTTGTTAATATACACACGGCTGACAGCTCAATTTCAGCCGCAATACGAACCAAACACTTCCCATAGAATCGTTCCCGACCAATTATATCTGATATCGGTACTACGTAGCGTTTTAGGATTACTAATTACGTGTATTTTTTTTTAAACATGGAATCAACTAATTGTCTTACCTATGATACATCGTTCCTGACAGTTTTAACAGCAATTTTGAATTTTTGTTTTTCGAATCATGCTTTTACTTTTAAAAATCATAAAAAATATTTCAAATTAAAAATATTGCCTATTTGTTTGAATACTTTTGTTTTGGTCTTCAAACTCGTAGTCTTTTTATATAGAATAAAGTGTCACAAATTCCGACAACTAGAGTTGTGTAGTGAGCAAAGACTCAATGGAGTGTCCTCATTGTGAGTGCACTTCATGTCTCCGGGTTGCCCAACGTCATAAGTGGCGCTATATACTTTACTTGTGACACTCACTGCACTCTTTACTATTTGGTTACCGTTTTGTTTCCTCTCTAATGTACTCCCATTCGTGCTTCGGAATGAGTGAATGAGTTCATCATATAAACCTTAAATTTTCCGAAAGCTGAATGAGATGCATTTACCTTTTATTTCAATTCACTGAACTTGGGTGACCCTAACATAGAACTAGCTATAAAGATAAGCTCTTAAAATCAGAATAACAGTAAAAGCTATTTCAATTTATTCATTCAGATCGCTCTTTTTACAACCACTTTCACCAACCAGAGATCAGTAAAACAAATTGAAAACAGCAATTCTTCAATCTGACAACCAGCAAATAGTTATTAAAATCCAACTTCACAGTGAATAAAACTTGACGATCGGAACGTCTTCAACGCTGTCCTAATCCAATGTTGTGCCAGAAAGTCCAACTATATTATATTGCATTTGAATTTTTTGGCATAGCACGTAATAGATTTTTTCGCGTTACGAATCTCATCCACAGAATACAATTTCAATTTCCCACCACGTTTACATTGTAACCATTTTGTTTGAATGTCATTTACAAATCATAAGAAACGTGGCCTATAAAAAGTAGGGCTTAACAGAATAGGGAATTAAAAAGAGAAGTTATTCCTTTCACAATCCAATGTAATTTCTTACTGGTTCATTTTTTAATTGCTTTTTTTGGGTATAACAATCGGCGAAGTTGGCGCGGACAGCGGGTGGCCGCCGGCCCCTTTGCCTCTCATATAATTATAATTATTCCATTAACTTGTACCACTGCAATTATTACGTGAAATTCCATCTCATACTGTCATGCAGACGCTACTTCGTGGTCTTCATACATCGCTCGATGCAAACAACATTTATTTCGCAATTTTTGCATTGAGGTAACAATGTCGGTCGTAAAAAAACATTGGCTAATTAAATTACTGGCCATATGCATTTCTGACATCGAATCTGTGTAAATTCGAAAAGTTAAAAAAGGAAGACGTTGAATAAAAATTGCAAAACACGACAGTGAAGATCCCAAATCATTGTCGCATCGTTAAATAAATTACTGTCAATAAAGTTAAAGTTAACAATGCAAAAAATTAAGTTAATTTTTAACAATCTTATAAACAAAGATAAATTGGTGCCGCCACAGCCGCAGTATGACGTCGCATCACCACCCGCCCTTTGGAAGATTTATATCCGCGATAAAAAACATTAACAAAATCCATTGCGGGCTATCACATACATTAGAGAGAAGAGGACGGTTCAAAATCAGCAATGTAACACATTACAAAAAACATTTCTTTATTGACAGTTGCGCCATACGGCGAAGATCTGCAACATTAAACTTTTGTTATTTTTCTAATACCCTGTGGCGTGGGATCAGGGATCACGAACTATTTTTTATTGGCCTGATTTGAAAACCCGTTGTAATTAAAAACAATTTACGAATAATAGCACCTATGAATAATTTAGAGATCGTTCACTGTCATTAGAGTACAGATTGGGGTTTTATTGACCTTATTATATATTTATTTAGGCCTTCGTTACTATATTCGGTCCTAGTCAATTACTTCATAATGCCTGAGTATTGCTTGACCGTCGAAATATGTAGGCTTCTAACGAGTTTTAAAAAGTGAGGAGAATTTAAGATACAGACCACTGTACTATATAATTACGTCACAGGCGGTCTATTTCACATATTTTGGAAAATGATGTGCAGTAACGAATAGGAAAAGATTCTTAATGTAAGCTTTCTTAATTATAACTTCTTCTTCTTAGCTCAATTTCTGAACTCAAATGTTGCGCACCCCTGCGACGGCCGAATTTAAATTAAAACCGCTATAAAAACAATGTTTGCGGTGAGCATTATTTATTTTTTCTAAAAACAGAATTCCGAAAATCCGCACTCGTGTGCAGGTAGCGATCGAATTTTAAAACTGTTTGTATTTCCGAAAAAAAAAACTTGCAACAATAGCCGATGTGTATACCTGACGCCGATTATAATAAGGCACAAGAAATATGACGACATCCATAGACAACCATATGTTGTTTTATGTTGTCTATGAGTAGAAAAAAGGTTTTACTAGTCTCTGTAGTGTTTGGCGAATGAATTATTCGTTATTAGTTGTTCAATCGGGTCGTTAGAAATACGTTTACAATTTCGTGGATGCGCCCGTTTTTTGAAGTGCCCTCGGGCGGAAAAGGAGTTTCTGCGTCGGTTGGCTACTTGAATTGGATTTACTACTATTAAAAGTATTAAGCATGTTGCATGTGAAACCCAATGAACTGGAAGATACGGGCATTTTTTACAAACCAGAATTCTTTTAGTTCCGTTTCTTGTTTGTAGCTTTTGTTGAAGCTTTTGAGATTTAGTTTGTGGAAACCGCGATTTTTATTATTATTTTATCGATTCAACCTTGTTATCTTGTTGCTTTTAATATAGCGTTTATGTCCCTTCAGTGAACGACGTACGAGTATATAATTCCAAACAAAACTGTGGTTTCCGTCGTTCCAAGTATTGTTAATAATAACTGGATCAAGCTTCCCAATACATATAATGTCATCGATATTCAATAAACAACAACGAACAAGTGAAACATGTCCACACTATGACCAAACACAGCGCTCATTAGTCTGCCCGGTTGGACACCGGCCTCGCCACAGTAAATGATAATAATGAGCAGTTATTATTTCCCTACACTACTATATAATTACAAACTTTTTTCCTACATTTCCGACGAAATTACATGTGCTGTTCAACCGGTCACATCTAGCTTTGCCCGGTCATTACAAAGTTACACGCATAATGACCAAATAAGATGTTTATTAATGTTTTAGGAACAAGATTTAAATTAATCAAGAGANCATTTCTGACATCGAATCTGTGTAAATTCGAAAAGTTAAAAAAGGAAGACGTTGAATAAAAATTGCAAAACACGACAGTGAAGATCCCAAATCATTGTCGCATCGTTAAATAAATTACTGTCAATAAAGTTAAAGTTAACAATGCAAAAAATTAAGTTAATTTTTAACAATCTTATAAACAAAGATAAATTGGTGCCGCCACAGCCGCAGTATGACGTCGCATCACCACCCGCCCTTTGGAAGATTTATATCCGCGATAAAAAACATTAACAAAATCCATTGCGGGCTATCACATACATTAGAGAGAAGAGGACGGTTCAAAATCAGCAATGTAACACATTACAAAAAACATTTCTTTATTGACAGTTGCGCCATACGGCGAAGATCTGCAACATTAAACTTTTGTTATTTTTCTAATACCCTGTGGCGTGGGATCAGGGATCACGAACTATTTTTTATTGGCCTGATTTGAAAACCCGTTGTAATTAAAAACAATTTACGAATAATAGCACCTATGAATAATTTAGAGATCGTTCACTGTCATTAGAGTACAGATTGGGGTTTTATTGACCTTATTATATATTTATTTAGGCCTTCGTTACTATATTCGGTCCTAGTCAATTACTTCATAATGCCTGAGTATTGCTTGACCGTCGAAATATGTAGGCTTCTAACGAGTTTTAAAAAGTGAGGAGAATTTAAGATACAGACCACTGTACTATATAATTACGTCACAGGCGGTCTATTTCACATATTTTGGAAAATGATGTGCAGTAACGAATAGGAAAAGATTCTTAATGTAAGCTTTCTTAATTATAACTTCTTCTTCTTAGCTCAATTTCTGAACTCAAATGTTGCGCACCCCTGCGACGGCCGAATTTAAATTAAAACCGCTATAAAAACAATGTTTGCGGTGAGCATTATTTATTTTTTCTAAAAACAGAATTCCGAAAATCCGCACTCGTGTGCAGGTAGCGATCGAATTTTAAAACTGTTTGTATTTCCGAAAAAAAAAACTTGCAACAATAGCCGATGTGTATACCTGACGCCGATTATAATAAGGCACAAGAAATATGACGACATCCATAGACAACCATATGTTGTTTTATGTTGTCTATGAGTAGAAAAAAGGTTTTACTAGTCTCTGTAGTGTTTGGCGAATGAATTATTCGTTATTAGTTGTTCAATCGGGTCGTTAGAAATACGTTTACAATTTCGTGGATGCGCCCGTTTTTTGAAGTGCCCTCGGGCGGAAAAGGAGTTTCTGCGTCGGTTGGCTACTTGAATTGGATTTACTACTATTAAAAGTATTAAGCATGTTGCATGTGAAACCCAATGAACTGGAAGATACGGGCATTTTTTACAAACCAGAATTCTTTTAGTTCCGTTTCTTGTTTGTAGCTTTTGTTGAAGCTTTTGAGATTTAGTTTGTGGAAACCGCGATTTTTATTATTATTTTATCGATTCAACCTTGTTATCTTGTTGCTTTTAATATAGCGTTTATGTCCCTTCAGTGAACGACGTACGAGTATATAATTCCAAACAAAACTGTGGTTTCCGTCGTTCCAAGTATTGTTAATAATAACTGGATCAAGCTTCCCAATACATATAATGTCATCGATATTCAATAAACAACAACGAACAAGTGAAACATGTCCACACTATGACCAAACACAGCGCTCATTAGTCTGCCCGGTTGGACACCGGCCTCGCCACAGTAAATGATAATAATGAGCAGTTATTATTTCCCTACACTACTATATAATTACAAACTTTTTTCCTACATTTCCGACGAAATTACATGTGCTGTTCAACCGGTCACATCTAGCTTTGCCCGGTCATTACAAAGTTACACGCATAATGACCAAATAAGATGTTTATTAATGTTTTAGGAACAAGATTTAAATTAATCAAGAGAATAATAAGTTTATTTTGATTGGCTATCGCTTTCGCGGAACGGTTGAGTTTAGTTTTTTTTTTTCTTTTTTCATTGGCTAGATATCTTGATTAATGATTTTTAATCGTTGCTACTTTTTGCGGTCATTGTGTGACCTTGGTCAATGAAGATAGGTCTACTCTGTTGATGATTACGACGAATCAATATTAGTCAGTAATACCATTACTGACTAATATTGATATGTCGTAATCATTAACTTTGATTTCTATTAATAAGTAACATCCGCTCTACTTGCTCCCGGATATCTCATCTGACGATCGATTTAGTTTTTTTTTGTATTGTCAATTAATCTATGCGTATGAATGTGTATTTAATGGTAACTGACAATGTGTATTTTGCATTTTTTATGTAAGTTATCAGATTCTAGGTTATAAAGACCTTGACCTCAAAATTCTACAAGTATTGTGATGTGATATATGATTCCGAATTATTTACAAAACACAAAAGAACAAGAAGTAGGAAGGCTATACAATAAATAAGATTTTATATGAATCTGATATTGGATATCGTGTGCAAGATAAAGATAACATACTCATAAAACCGATGAACGCTCAATTAGAAGCTCGCACCGCTTTAAATAATTTTTCGCGTAATCATAAAAGTTGGATTTAATGCTCCATGTTTATAGCAATGTTTATTTTATGTCATAACCAATAAGTACAAAATAAAAGTCGTCATTAAAGTAGTTGTATATTTTTTTGTGTAGGTAACAAGATAACTAATATCAATGTAATAATGTTTGTTTATATTTAATTTGTTTTCATTACTTTCAGGATTTAATTTTCCTTCCCAGTAATAGAATAAATTGTTTAAATAGCTCCTCTTATTGCGGTGTTATGAGTCATTTAAGGTAAATGTAAAGTAATTTTTAAATACACTTTAATCTTGTAAAATGTTTAGTACTTACATAATACCTATATTTAAACGAATGGTTATAATAATTTAGTTAATATTTTGTTATTTGTTTACGCTCTATAATAACTTAGGTACTGATTCATGCTTCATACTGTGCTCAGTAAAATCTTCCTCTATTATCATAGTAACGTGATAATATGACTATTTCAATAATAAAACACAGTACAGCAAGGAAACAAATGACTGACAAAACGCGACAAAGCTATATAAAAAACTATTAAAAAAAAAACTTGGCATTCTGAAACGTCAGATGACATTGGCAATTTTGAAACGAAATTCAACCGTCATTTTGTCACATCGATCAACTGAATCTACACAGTAGCCAATATGCCCTGGAACGAGAATCGTGCAAAAAGTATTACAAGATTTCTCGTTAGTAAGTTACCTACGCTATAATCCGAGATATTATACAATGGCGATCTCGAGCATAGCTTTAATATTTTTTCTGTGTATTTAAATGTAAAAATATCACCAGCAAACGGGATAACCAAAATATCTTCTGGATACCGGAATAACTAAGCAACATTAAAAAAAATATTTTGAATTATTATAATTAATGTTGTGGCAAATGGATTCAAAATTTAACTGATCAGTTTTTATTTTTTAACGTCTTTGAAGTAACGATGTAAGTCGAACACTGCGGGCAACTTGAACCGTGTCAACCCCTCGAATTCTGAAGTCCTTGAAACAGAAATACTCATTATAATAACAAAAGAATTTAAAGATATGAATGTTACGGTCAAAAGTTAATAAATCCTGTCTGTAGAACAACATTATTAACGACACGGTTGACTGACCACTCGAAATGTTTTTGCAACATATTGTATTTTATGAAACACCACCACATAAAGCACTTTCAGATAATCAAATTTGATTCGCGTCCATTAATCAGTTTAACACATTTACTGTGCGGCCATTGCGATTACATGCGATTAATAAACGCAGACAGAACGGATGAAACCGTATGATTAATTATATCAAGTGTGAGTACCAATCAAAATAATTACGAACATCGCGACTCGTATTGTTTATCATATGGTGTACATATTACGTTATTGTATTATGTATTAGTTGTCCAACTTGTCTGTTACTCTTTGGACCACACATAACACAAAACATTATCCTCAAGATACTGTCCATACAACGATTTTCCTTAAAAGGTAGATGATAAAATCGAGAAACAATAAAAATGTGCCTGAACCAGGTACTCATACAGTCAACCTCTTCAATACCCACTTTATTAGCACCATGAACAACAACTATTTGTTATATTAGAAGTGTCTATTTATAGATAGTCAGATACTGATTGAAATAGGACCTCGTCTAACTCAAAGCGCTGATTACTGAGTTACTTCATAGTAACTGCGCTCTCATTATTCATTCCGACAATAGTGCCAATACAGCTGCCTCTAAGATCCGTTTGCTCTGAAACAATTATTGAGCAACCTATTTAAATTTATCTATGTTGAAGCAGCTGAAGAACGCTTTCTATGAAGGATACTAAATTCAATAGATGAAGACGAATTTGATAATTCAGTTAGCATAATGTTGTGTTTTGTTTTTGAAGCCACAACTTAGTTGTTACGTAATTTAAGGAAATATTGTGTAGGAAATCGTCATGTTACAGTGTAATGATAGACACTTGTGTTTTTCATAAACTTCCTGTTTACATCCCACATTTCCTCGAAAGAGAAAAATAAATAAGTTGAACATAGAGATTTTCTCAATGTTTTAATCTTAGAAAGTCATTTGCCTTGCCTTTTCTCGACGTTGTGGTCGGCTTCCAGTCATCAGCGTTTTAAATGGATACACTGCCTATCTGACTTCCTCAACCCTGTTATCCGGGCAACCTCCTTGGTAAGACTGGTTGGACTGGTTGTTACACTTTCAGGTCTTTCATCGATCTACACATGAGCTTGTAGCCGAGTTCCTGATAACAATTTAAATATTGAAAACCATTTTCACAAATAAGGACACTTCTGGCCACTCTATTCCCTTACAATATTTTTTTATGTAAAATATTATAGGTACACAACAGATGTTGCTATCTTTGGAACCATAAACCAATTATCTTGACCTTTAGCAGGAAACTTGGGAATGATGGCTAGAGTTCACGTTCAGTGTGTCATACCCACGTCAATTAGGGGAACACGTTGATTGATTATTATCAATACAAAGGGTGTGGGAAGTTACCACCTTTTGACGAAGGGCTAATGTTGAGAAGTTTGAGAGAAAAGTTTACTTTTGTCGTTGTTTGTGTCCACCCTATGATGGCAAAGACGATAAAATTGGGTACAGACGCCAACACAAACCTACTACAATCTGTCAAATTTCTTCAATAGATTTTTAACCTTATTACAATAGTAGAAGGTTACTGTACGATTATAATTTATCAGATTCGAGTAGGTTGACCTGCTGTTGTCTGTACAAAAGCATATTATTGTGGCTATTTAATGAAAAATTCTATAATAGTTCATTATGGCCCAAGAGCCAGTGGCTGCCAGACCTTCGTCATTTTATAAAAGCTGAAATTTCTCCCATACGTGCCTCTAGTATAGATACTAACAATCCCCACCCATGATACCTGGGTAGTGGTTGCTTTGGCAGATAACAGGTAACAAAGGTGTATAAAATTCCATCTCAAATTCGTTATTTTATAAAACTTAATATTTTGATATTTTATTCGTGATAATATCAGAATTCACCTTATTCATTGCCAGACACTTCGTATGGTTGCAACCCCCTGCCAGACACCCCTAAACTATGATAATTTGTAGTTCTACTTTCGTCATTTTATAAAAGCTGAATTTTATATATGTTATTTGAGACACTATGTTAAGATGTTTTCTCGAGAGCCAGACAGTTCCGAAGGTTGTTTCATCCTGCCAGACGCAATAGCGGCAATATACCATAGTTAAGCAATTAAGCAATATGTTCTAAAATACTAAGAATTGTTAAGTAGTGTGTTAAGACGAAATGTAGCGCTTAAAAAGACCTCTTGATTGGTATATGATTCATTACTAGAGAGGAGATATCATTCCTTAAATCCATATAAAGTATCGACATTACGCCTTATTTAAGTAATATGTTCTGAAATACTAAGAATTGTTAAGTAGTGTGTTAAGACGAAATGAAGCGCTTAAAAAGACCTCTTGATTGGTGTATGATTCATTACTAGAGAGGAGATATCATTCCTTAAATCCACATAAAGTATCGACATTACGCCTTATTTAAGTAACATGTTCTAAAATACTAAGACTTGGTAAGTGGAATGTTAAGACGAAATATAGGGCTTAAAAAGACCTCTTGATTGGTATATGATTCATTACTTCCGACTTACCGCCGATCCTTAGATAAAGTCAAACAATACCGCTGCTAGATAGCAAAAGATAAAATGTAAAAGAAATGTAGTTCCAAACTATCACTGATAAAAACAAAGTGAAAGTGAAATAATATTTATTTGCATGCCGACCACGTAACCACTGTATCAACTTAAATAGGATCTACTACATAATATCTTGTAATCAATCTGTGACAAAGAAAATCGAAACGTATTCGTCAGTAAACAAAAATCTTATTATTCATGTATAGCAATTTTTCTACTTTATCTAAATAGTGATATATCGACATGTCTGTTACCTAGCCTAATACAGACACTAACAAAATATTTGAACAAATATAGTATATTAACTTACAAAGACATGTTCGAACACTGGGAATATCAATGTGAGAATATTGAAAGCAAATGTGAATGAAGTAAAGTCACCATAAAAACCATATTTTGAGTAAATGAAAACTCAATGTAGTAATGCTAAGGGGTGCATTTTTAAGCAGCTGTCCCTACATCAAAATCGTCGTCGATATTATCGATCAATTTTGGTATCATACTGTTAAACTAAGTTATTGTTGCGAAATAATAGCACACAGAGATATGCTCACATCTAAGATCATGTATTAAGATGCAATAGTAAGGGTTCTCTCAAGCTCTCTCACGTATAACACTAAAGGTCGTCACTTGACGGGATTGGGTAACATTTCGATCAGCTTTCATGTTAGAAGCGTGAATTTCGTGCATGCGTTCATTGTGTAATGTCAAAATCAAATGCGAGACGACCTTTGACATCATCGATGGACACACACTACCAAAAGTGAGAAACAGAACAGAAGGTCTGGTCCCTGGTAATTTTTAGAATTTTCCCGTAATTTCGAGACCGTTCTTTATTGTTGTAATAATGCTTATGAAACCACTTACATAAAGCACGATCTGAAAGCAATACAAAGAAAAACTTGAATCTCCAAATCTTTGCCATCTACATAAGCATTAGATACTTCATTGAAAACCGTTTTAACTCACAACAATTACATACTTTACTTTTAAACACAATCGGAACTAAATTGTGAGACCAGTAGATATTGATTATATCCAACATATCGGCCATATTGCACCGACCGAGGTCACTAATGATGACTGAGGACATTGAGGATGTACCTACTACTGCTACCGGCGTCTCCGAGAAGCTTGGTCGTCAAAGTTTTCATTTTTTAGATTCAGACTGTAAATAACCCTTCACACAAATATATCTTGCGATTAAGTCCCGATTGTGAATGGGTAAGCTTAAAATCTTTAAACCTTCTCTTTTACCTGTACAGTGTCGTGTCCCATGTGAACATTATATTGCATCCATGATCCATGTATCAGAGATGTGTCAACAAAACTTTTTATGTAGGTATATAATGTGCTATTAATACGACGTGTCACCTCTCGTTATTGCCTATTTTAGTATTCAATATTTTTTACACATAGATTATAAAGATACCTGCGTCGTGAGTCATGATGGGCTATTAAATAAATGACATATACTGATGGGTTGTGCAAAAATACCTGAGTGCTTATGGAAATATTTTTATAATTAATAATTACAATAAAATTGAATTGATGATTTCCCGACAAAATTTTAATGCTGTCCACTATTTAGAACTTCCTTCATATTTAAGATACTGTCAACGGATAGTAAAAAAAAATGACAGTCGAATTAGGATTCCCCTATTTTTAACTCTGACATTTTAGCGTCATAGATAATTACGTTTTCAACAAAAAACGGATGGCTTTTGTGTTTTGTATTTCAATAATGTTAATCAATTACAAATAAAATTATACGATAATTATTTGATCATTAACTTACAAATGGCTTACAAAGTCGTGGGAAAAATAAAATTATTTCCTTGACTTCATACATTCCCCATAGTGACTTGATATAATAAAATAATAAATATGACGTGATACCTGATTCACGCGTATGAGTTCACAATAGATTTCGTAGAGGAAGTTAGATATTCTATTACATAGAGTCACGACTTCGGCTACTGTTATAAATAATACGACAATATTATTTTACACTAAGCTAATTCCTGCTTTGCAATTAAGACATATCAGAATTTTGCTGTGTTACCATAAAAATGTCACCTAGTACAAAAAAAGAAATACCTACATATAATATTGGTGAAGGAAATCATCTTCAGGAAACCTGGACTGTAAAGTCTGAAATCACCAACCCGCTTTGGACAAGCGTCTTGATTGACGCTCAACTCTTCTCGGTGTTAGAGGAGGCCTGTGCCCACCAGTGGGATGATAAAAAGGCTGTTAACAAAAATATATAACTATTTTGGTTTTATACTGAGTAAAGTTTGATTTCCATTATAGAAAAAGTGCATTTTACTCTGATTCTGGTATTTTCCATGTTCATTAATCAAACAGAATCTCATTCACTGCTACTGATTCTACCAGACCAATACCTATGACAAGTTGATGAACTATAATTATTTTATACTTAAAAAAAGTAACACTATAGTTATTCGCTTCACAGTCTAGTTGCAATGTTCGAAAGTAGTTTAAATACAAGGATGCGCTCATTAACCGCTGAAATTGGCGTAACTAGATGTGTCGTAAGTTATGCCACCCTAATAGATGGGGATATTCAAAATAACCACATGTCTAGACCAGGGGTCGGCAACCTTTTGAGTCAAAAGAGCCAAAAGTTACAATTTACAACATTTTTAAGTTTTTAAAGAGCCGCAAACAGTGGCGGATCTAGACCAAATGTGTACGTCGGCGACATAACTTCGCGAAGCCCAAGGGCGGATCCAGCTTTTGTGCTGGGGGGGGGGGGTCATACAGTTGTGGTCGAGTACCAATACGTAATTTTATTTTGATAATGTATAAATGAAGTAAAGAAACACATAGAAAAATAAAACGAGTGCGCGAGCGAAGCGAGCGCGAAATTTTTCAGCTCGACGTGTAAACATAGTAAAGATAAGGGCACGAGTAGAGCGAGTGCGATTTGCGATACATGAAATATATTTCCAAAATAACTATAAGGGGGTGATTAGGGATCGATACTGATGCCAAAAATGCAATCAGTAGAATTTTTGTCTGTCTGTATAACCGTTATAGAAACAAAAACTACTCGACTTTTCATCACGCTACAATCAATAGGAGCAGAGCAGTGAAGGGAAAGATCTTTGATTATGACGATCTGTTGTCGCTGGCATAAGCGACATGATCCGCGAAAGAAGTCGCTAGCAGAAGCTGTAGTAGAATGTAATATAAATGCGCGAGCGAAGCGAGCGCGAAAATTTTTACCAGTTCGAGGATTAAACATAGGAAAAAGTGCACGTAGAAATAAAAGAGTGCGCGATTTTTTTCAAAATCAAGTCGTTTATTACACTTAGGCCTTTACAAGCATTAACGAAAGTCAAGACAAAATATAAGTCTGGTCTAAGTTAATTCATAATTAATTTAGTTGCACATTCCATTTTGACCACCATTAAGACCCCCACGAACCGCCCTTGGCGAGGTCTTTACTTCGCAGTGAAAAATCGTTAAATTAAGTGAGCCAAATTAAATAATAATCGAGTTTCATTGTCAATAAAATGATGACGAAAAATAATCACACACAGAAATTAAAATAGTCGACCCTTTCAGCTCTTAGCCACACTATTTTTTTCAGGATTGTATCGTGGTTAAGTTTAGCCGCTATTTCAGCTTCGATTATCCGAACTGATAACGTGGATAGTCTATCTTGCCTCATAGTGCTTCTCAAATAGGTTTTCATAAATTTTAACTTTAAGAAGCTACTCTAAGCGGAAGCTGTGCTGGCCGGAACTGTGAGCATAATTCTAATTTTAAAATAAGTTAATAAATGTTAATAAAGTAAAATTCATTATCAGCTGCCTAGCTTTCTCCCGAATTGTTCAGCGTCGGCAATCTAAACCAGGATGACTGGCGAAACGAAAATAAATAGGTAACTAGTTTTACTGCGAGGCCTCCTCAGGAATCAACGTACAAGTGGCTGAGAGATAGGAATGGTGCCGAATCTTTGTTAATCGATTAAGAAAGTTTTTTAACTGGTTTTTATTTTATAAAATAAATAATATTTGTGTATGGAACTAAAGAGCCGCAGCTTCCCATCCAAAGAGTCGCATGTGGCTCGCGAGCCGCAGGTTGCCGACCCCTGGTCTAGCCACTTTATTTTACCATAATATTGTATTAAGAATGTTTCATAATGTGCAAGATGCAATTTTTATTAATATTATATTATATTTTAAGTTTTTTGTTTAAGTAAATGTAAGTCGAAGGAAATATTAGACCAACCTAAAGATTCACATTTTTACCAAATGTTCACTGCTTGTTTTTTTCTTCTTTATAAAACTGTGGTATCTATAATTTTCTATGTTGTTTTTTAGTCGCCATAAACCGGTACGATTTTAGAATTGCCTAAATATTTATACGTGCTATGACATAAACTAAAAATTATCATCGTCGCTTCCTGTCCATAGTCAATAAATAACAATCGTTCAACTTTACTATCTGCCACCTTATTAAATATCAATATTAATTAGTTCACATTAATGCTAATCTTGTTACTACTCTGTTACTATAACACTGAAATATAATACCAATAAATTATACTTAGCACCAGACATTGCCCGCCATAATACCTTCATGCAGTGTGGGTGTCGGACAAGTTTAGCCAAGATTTAGATGTTACTCCACTTTGAAATGTCAAAACATGCCAACTTGATACTATTCATAGCCATTAACATATCACTGAATACTAAGAACTATAAATATTAAGTGATATGACTTCTTCACAATCGCAATTAAGTTACCTATATAATTATAAGTAAAAATAAAACTTGTCTCTGTCAGTATAATCGAATTTTTCGTGGGAGGCGCAAAGTTCCCGAAGCAATAATTCATGTAAAACTCTCATTCTATAAAACGATTTCAAAAATAGAACAAGAGTTTTTGCCCCAATCGGCCACCAGTCGTCGAAAAACAACAATTAATATGTATAAATAAAAAATTCCAGCCAGTGTTTCAATTCATTCGAGGGGCGGGGTCGTTTTACATTCAAGGGGAGGGTATCTTTCGAAATCATTAGTCGTGGAATGCCTCGGGAAAGTGAACACGGTCCATAATAATTTTTGGTGCCCTTCGTCCGGCATCGTGGGCGGATATTGCCTTTGTCTTTAGTTACAAAAGGCAAAAAAAATCGTATCCAAACGTCAGTTCAAAATATTTATTTGCGTCGGTCAATATGAGCCGCATGTAATTTCGCTCGCATTGTACGAGTCCCGTGTTATTGTCCAACAGAGTGATGTATTAACGACACGCGTTTCATTATTCAAAATTATGTTTCAACAGACGTAAGGGCTGTGTTTCATTAAAGGAAACCAAAAAAGACTTTAATCGTCGAGCACTAACAAATTTCGCCCGATGTGATCGAACCCTATGTGGCCCTAATACGAAGAATCTGATACAAGACCATCTTCCTTTATTAATGCGGTTATTAATATTAATTTAATGATGTCCGGTACAAAGTTATAATTCATGTCCTTTTTTAAACAGGCCATATAAACGTCATTATTGAAATCGTAAATAAGAATATTTATTTTCGAATTAATGAATCATTTTATTGAGCTTCACAAATTAATGAGCAGCGGTTCAGTTGTTCGAAGCAAGTTTTCTGTTTGCTTTTAAACTCAACAAGTTTCCGCGTGCGTCCGTCTTTCGTAATATACAACAATACAAGCGGCTTTTATCACTAAAACCGCCAATTAAAGCCCGGTTCGTAAGGTAGGCTCCCATTCATTGGGGTTATTACTCGAAATATCTTGTTTGTATAACAACACCATAATATTATTATCATTGCTGCTTTACGGTTGTATTCATAAGACCATGTGCCCATACTTTAAGTGCATCGTTATAACCCTTGTTTTGGATAAGATAAAACTAAATTTACGGTAAAATATTTTCCCAAACGGCTTTCCCTTTAATTGACTATGGATACTTAAAAACCTATTTAGAATTTTAACACGAATCGTTATCCTGATCGTAAACTAAATGGGCCGAATTTTGTATGAACGGAATGACTTTACGATGGAACATGCCTCACATTAAGGCCCTGTCCGCACAGCGAATTTTATTCGCGCGAATTTTATTCGCGCCGATTTGCGCGATTTTTATTTCGCAACCACATTAGGTCCTGTCCGCACAGCGAATTAAATTCCGCGCGTTATTTGTCATAGTCATACTACTTCATACCGTACAAAACATTCGCGAAAATAAATCCGCGCCGCATCGCGTGAAATTTGCATCAAAAAACAGAGATTTTTATTTCGCGCGAATTTTATTCCGCCAGTGCGGATACTTCTATTGTATTCAATGTGTTACAGAATTGCGAGAAAAAATTCGCGCGAATAAAATTCGCTGTGCGGACAGGGCCTTAAGTAAAAAATACATTAAATCAATGTGACTAGTATGGTCCTTAACCTTTGTTTACGTGCTTATTTATAAACCCTTTCCACTTTTGTGAGTGTGTTTTGTTTGAGAGAAATAAAGAAACAATAACATTTAAAAGAAATGGAGAACAAGATAAAATCAAATCTCATTTATTGTTAATGCAACTTCACATCAAAATATAAAGTGTGAATATAAATTCATAACGACTTTTTTCTTGCGTGTATCTCGGTTTCCAAATTCAAATGTAAATCAAGATGGCCGAAATTCTACACTAATCAAATAACACGAGTGTGAATGAAATGCGTATATCTATAACTAATTATTTAGTCGGTGCTTCTGTGCAAGCAAATAGAGTTGAGACAGCTAATGAGAACTATTTACATGAATACACTATTATCACATGAATTATGATCGTCTTATGTAAACGGCATTTTTAGCTGGCTACATGAATGCAAGTTGTTTTTTTTATTGCCTATTATGGCAACCGGCTTTGTATTTGACGTTCCGCCTACAGTTACGGCATTTTAATAAGGTGTAGTTTAACTATTTGTTGTTAGCTATAAATTCATTTTTTATATGAAAATATGAGTAAACAAATAATTCTGTGCTATCATATTTTTGAAGAATATTATTGTAGGTCCGTTTTCAAATTCCTTTTCCATGGCTTGCGTGTAGCCTGTTGTGAGATACCTATATAATCTGGTTGATTATACGTACTTATTATCAAACCCAAACTATTTTTTTTTTTATTTCCTCTAGGCCTACTAAAGCTCTTATGAAATGTCAAGCTAGTTGCACGGTTCAAAGAATTGGGTCTCATGGAGAAGAACCGGCAAGAAACTCCATGGACAATCTTTTTAAAAAAAGCAGGTGTTGAAAATAGTTTTCTTACAGTAGGTACAAGCTATGTCTGAGAAAATGTAGCTGTATAAATAAAAACCTTCGAATTTAGAACCATTTAAGACAACTTTAGAACAAACCCACAATCCCACGCTAGGAAACAACGACAAAATTCAGCAATGCTCCAACAGCTTACTTCGCATGCACATTTTTTCTTGAAAATATTAGACGTCGTAAGGATCTTAATACAATACACACCTACACGCAAGGAAGACAAGCGACAAGTTTCACTTAAATCTGAAATCGTTGCGACAAAATCTTTTCGCTACAGTCCGCGCGTTTAATTAGAGTGCGCGCAAACTCCGCAGCTTCGTCCCCTTCGCCGTCGTCACAAAGAAGTTTGTCGTATTATTTGATCGCAGACAATATTGTAGTTTAGTTTGTATACAGACTTAACTTTATAAAGCCCAGTTTGTAAAGGTCTTTCAAGCTTTTGGGATTTTAAGGAAAATGTCCCGTAATTTGTTTAACGACGACTGACCTAGCTTGGGGTCCTAAAATTTAAATTATATTGTTTGAAACTATTTGAAGGTTATTTCTTTAGCATTCGCTATTACTGTAACTATTTTTTGTTTTCTTTTATTATTTTTTCTTGTGTAGATCCGGTGGGTATTGGCACGCCCTTCGACCAGATGGGATAACGACCAAAAAATTAAAACAGCTGGAGAAACACATTCAAACTGATCCTAATTAAATAATATGGTCTGTTTTCATAACTCATTTAACATTAGCAGGTGAAAGAGAACATTGTTCATGGTTCGTATGTCTTTTGCAACTGGCAAAAATTTAGTTTTTTCAATGATGTCAAGATCGCGCGATGTCGCCGAACAGGAGCAGCAGAGTAGGCTACGATAGTATGACATGCAAAGATTGCGTAGGTAACTTGGTGCTGCATCTCTCCTACACCGCTCATGATGGAAACTAATGGAGATATCGTAGATAGAACGAAGTGTAGAAAAATGTCAAAGAAAACTAACACCACCACCATGTGGGATATATAAGAAGGATAATGATGGGAAAATCTAATGATAATATGTCCTGAATTTAACAGAAGTGATTCGTACATCTCTCGCAGCCTTTCGAACCGTACGTGACATAATGAAGGCAACCTTTCGCGGAGCAAGCGACCACGGGGACAGATCGCCCAGTATTTATACCCACATAAAACTGTTCGCGATCCGAACAAGCGATCACACAACAGATGTGACTGCCAGACAACGACAACGTGATTTTCAGCTTTGTTTATTGAAAGGAAACATCTCATATAAACTACGTGGACAAAGTGTTTCGATAAAGTTGTGTTCCGTTCAAATGTGGCGTTTTTCTTTTTTTTATAAGGGGAGCTTTGGGCCGTTGATAGGATTTTAGAACTTGGTATATCAATATTAAACCAGGATCCAAATTCCAGTAGGTAACTACCTATAAAGACACATAATGTACAGACGACAGCAGGTCAACGTATACGAATCTGTCAAATTTTACAAATCAAATATTAACCTACCACCATTGCGATATGGTTGAAAATCTATTGTAGAAATTTGACAGATTGTGGTAACTTGATGTGCTGTCGTCTGTACTACTCAAAAAATTACTTAATTGCAATATAAATACCAGTTTCTTTCCCTCTCATTAAGAAACTATATGCGTGGGTCAACTCTAGATAGATAACAATCTTAATAACATGAAAGAATTCAATAAAGAATTAAATTAGTTGACCACAAACAGTGTTGGGAATACAGACACAAGTTTGAACGTATTATTGATTTATTTTAGAACAACAATCGAAGGAATCCCATACCAGACAAAAAACTTTCACTGATTATAGGGTTCCAAGCCAGACCGCCATCATTGTTGAACCCGAGGCGGTAACAGAAAAATCTATGGAAAAGATATACCTACTCATTGAATTTTAACATAAAGACATAAATATTAAAACCGAATGTTTTGTTTTTAAAAACATTGCACCAGTAGGTATGTGTCATAACTTCCTATTACCATAATATATAATATGTTAAAACGCATAAAAATCCGACAGCTAAAATAACGGGAGCTAAAATATTAAGAGCATTCTGGACTGTTTTATAGCCGTAATATTTACTGCCACTAAATATTACTGCGCTGTACAAAATTAACAAATGAATGAGCGTTCATTGAATATCGTACAATTTTAGCGGTTCCGTTCATATATTGACGCTGCAATCACTCTGAGCTTGTTGTAAATCAATTTTACAACGTTTTTGATGATCAAACATAAAATATGAGCATGCTTTCGCGGACTAGTATTGTGAATACGACCATTCCATCCGTGGTGTACGCCGACGTATTTATGAAATTAAACAATGTTTACTGTTTCCACTGAACATTGGCTGTTAGTCGTTTACGAGTCCGCCACAGTAAACGTACATATTTATTGTTTATATTGTTTACTAACTCGAAATATTTAAACAATACCCAAAACTCGTTCGCAACAAACAATATTTGCTCCATTACGCGTGCCGAGTATCACTTTATGAGATCCAAATAAAAGCGAAAGGAAAGGGTTTGGTCGCTAAAGTGCTTCTTATCAACATCCCAAAACAATCAGGCGTTAATATTCAACACAGATATGAGAACATGTGTTCCGATTCAACAATCCTCTTTTTAAGTTGAGCAAACAATTTGTTCGGAGCAGTGACAAGTGATAACTGCATTAAAATCGCATTACGAATTCTTATCGCACAATTTTATCTCGCACTTAACGCTTTTAGTGCCCGGGTGATTCAATGTAATTTAACTTCGTTTCAAATCAGGAATCCCAATCATAATCCCACACTCAGGCACTTGCGTTCTTTTGGAAGCGGGCTCGATATTAAATCAGATACACAAGTAATACTTGTTCCATGCATATCCATACTCGTCAAATTGCCTATAGAATCAATACCTCCCACATAAAAAGCTCACGACCGTACAAGCGCCGTGACCAATAAAAAACGATTAGTTCACTGCTTCAACATGCGAAGAATTAATATTTGTATAGACGCGATCAAAGGTCGTCATGTAGCGGTGGTCTGTCTCGTTAAAAAAAACTGTCAGTTTTTTGCTGCCAACGAAGACTGCACAATAAAAGTGCCAGTGTGTTCTTACAAACGAGAATTTATGTTCGCTGTATGTAAATGAAGTCCGGTGACGGTCGTTCTCTCTGCTTTTTTGCTGAACAAAACACTGCTCGTTGCGTGCCCGTAATCAAACTGTAATGGAACAGTTTACGCAATGTATGTAAACGTTTTTTGCTAGATTCATGAACTTTTTTTGCAAGCTTTAAAATTTGCCTTTAAGCCAGGGACATTTTCCCATAGAGATTTTCTGAACTACTCAATGTTACATAAACAACTTATGATCAGCTACAATATTCCAAATGCTCGTTCTTACAGTTGCGCAGTGAAGGGATTTACCTGATGTGGACAACTCGGGTGAATGCGGTTGGTAAGCACACATATCTTCGGCTTAGCACATTCATAAACTCTACAGTTTATCAGCGCGTATGCGCCGCCGCAGACTCTAACATCGTCATTAAATACAATTAAAGTGACAAAGCATTCCAACAGTACTGTTTACTTAAAATCTCAAATCATCACAATTAAGGCTTTATTTCTGCAGCCGAATAATAAAAGATTCATCTATATTCATAAACATCGTTTAACTACTGGCGTGACATAGGACCGTGAGCAGTAATGACTATTTTATCGTGTTATATGTCTTAGAGGCTACTAAATTATCGAGACGTTCCTTGCGAAGTAAAAGCCCGTGCTTCACAGCAAATTCCCATAACATTTTTCATAGATAGTAAATTTCATTATGATAGTTCGTATAGACAGTGAAGGGTCAAAAAGGCTGGCTGTAAAATAGTACTTAAAAATTACTGCCATCATCTCACAAGACATTGTCGGAAATATCTAAGATTTATGTGGAAGGCATTGAATGTTCTGTTGTTAGGACACACAAAAGGACACCTCACCTGACATAAACTTAACATTTCTTCTTAAACAATAACAGAATTAAACGTATTATTTTCTTTCTAGGAATAAATAAAATTGTGTGTAAGTACTGCATCAAAACTATGAATTCCGGACGTCGAATAAGGGATATCACGTAAAATTAAAAATTACAAGACATAAAACAATTACTGATATTTTTGATAAAAAAATATCAATAAACCGCCGCAATATAACTCGGCAAACATTCCCACAATAATCAACTTGAGTGAATTAAGTATAATTCAGCACTCAAATTAATTTCGCAATACAATAAAAAAGATCCAAAAAAGGATTCACATTTCCATGCTATGCAATTTAGTGCCTGTAAATTGGCTGGATGCAATTCAAAAATGCATTCTAGTCTTTGTACTTGTTCAATCACTAAAAGGAGCTTGTTTAATGGATTTCTACCATTACTGAGCAAATAATCGTACTGGACTCCTAAGGGTGCTCGCTTATTGCACTGTCTATTAACGCAATTTATGTGCGCGTTATAAATTATTTTATACTTTTTGAATTATAAGGACGTATTTCTAACAAGCTATGTTTTATATCGCGAGTTTCCATCTCATTATTTGCTCCTACTATTTTTACTTTATTCAAATCATCACACATAAAGTTTCAAAATGCATATTTTGCGCTACGCATTTTTCACAGCTAACGAACTTCAAATGCATTTTATGAGAGTGTTGCTTAGTTATACCATTATTTTTGCACTCGTCAACTAACGTTTCATATTCCCGGAATTTGCATTTAGTAGTCGTTATTTTTTCCCGGAATACATAACTATAAAATATAGTTACTCCTGTGTGGAAATAGAAATCAGTCCATAAAAGCTTAATTAATACTTTATGATATTGGTGATATTCTTATTGTTTTATGAGTTTCATTGTCACTTTCAAATCTGGCTTACCTAAACTGTAAACTGAGAACGAATAAGGTGTCGATCTACTATACCTTTCAATCGTCCATATTTTTGTTCCAGAGTTGGTTCTCGCTGTCCGCTGTGTCTCCCGCTCCGCTCATGTTCTGTGGTCGGCAAGTGGATGCGCCCGCGGCGCGGCGGCGCAGTCACGACGTGCCCGTCTCGCTGAACCGCCAATTTGTGGCCGCCCCGTGTTGGTTTTGTTGAAGCCAGCGTCTTCATACCTACATGCGAGGCTTTTTACACTTTTTGCCACCTCAATACACCTAGAGTGGACGTGAAAAAATGTTTACAAGCCCTTCTTACCGATGTATGCGATATGATTCGAATACAATAGAATATTTGAATTACCATCAAACCTGTATACCCCGCATGAGTTTCCATTTACTTCTTCGTATTGGTTTTGGAAGATGCATATTGTTCTACAATGTACGGTGGAACTTATTCGCGCACCTATTCATACACAACCTTTGAATAAATTTTGGAATTGAATATTACATTGTTGTAGGTTTTACATAAGTTATCTACTTTCCCATAGGTATTATTGATATAATACTAATGATATTCAACACACGCACGAATTTATTATTAAATACTTATTAACGAGTCACCGAAGCTAACGTTACATGAACCAATAATAATTAATAATTAAGTGCGTAATAACATTTACCGCATACCTCGTCAACTACAAAATTTCCAAAACATACAACCTGCACCAGTGCAGTTTGACCTTTGACTGCACGTTGAAACCGCCGGGGGCCACAATTTTATGTATGCAAAAGGGGGCTCAGCGGGTCAAGATACAGTGGACGCTCTTCATAATGACGGGCCCGTCAGTTCACCCGTCAGTCAGCGAGTCCAAAGAATGAGTTCATTTCCTTCGAACACGCGAGATACGATTTTTAATTAAGTTTTTGTTAAAAATTCATTAAAGAGCAGCGACGATGGCGCGGGTGGGTCTTCAAGCTCAACTCTACATGCATAAATGAGTATGTAATTAATGAGAGTAGAACGCGGCCACTTTACTCGTTATAATGTCGAATTTTAAAGGTTATGTAACCATTATTTTTACCCGTCAACTTTTTAAATTAAACTTCGACATGGAAAATGTTTTCTAGATAATATAAGCGATGCATGGAAGCGAGGGCTACATTTAAAATTTAAAACACGAGAAACAACGGAGGGACGTATGAGCCGATGAAATGTAAATTCCTACTTATTATACCAGCTCCCGAATGTCAACGGGAACGGTCAAGTCACTTTTTATTCATGGAAATAATAGTCAATGTGTCAGCACTAAACGAGAGTCAGTCGCGTAACGAATATCGGTTTAGACGCGATCCGACAGGTAACACACCCGCCCGTGAGCTACCAACTATTGCCATAAATAGAAATAATTTTTCTTTATAAAAATAAAACTAAATAGCGTCGTTTCCCTTACATGCGGTTTCCTTTACATGTCCTCTATGGTAAGTGAGACTTAAAATAAAGCTTTTGATTTAAGTTTCATTTATGTTTTGATACTTCCTACCTAAATAGAGGTGACAGTAGAGGAGAGCTTTTTTTGGGATTCCTGAAAAAATGGAAGTAGGTAAGTATCATAAGAATAACGTTGAGGATTTCAGATATTTAGCCATAGTACCTAGTCAAATGCACTGACAAAATCGCAAAATGCCGGGGGGAGAGACCTTACACCTCATTTAAAAATCCAGTCAGCACTGCGACAGCATGAGTTTTCATGTGTTTGAGAAAGCATAAAACATTTTTGAATAACCATATTCAGAATAATATGTCACACTTTTGCTTAATGGGGTCGCAATGAATTATTGGATGCTATTTAAATATTGCATTACTTAATATTGTTTTTTGACTTAAATCTGAAAAATAATAGGTAGAGCTAACAAAGAAAATGCTTATACCGTTTAATATAAACGAAATCAAAACACAAGCATTCGCTAACAACAATGAAACAATAGTTGCTAACTCGCGCAGTTAGTCTTTGAAGTGATGTTGTGTAACATTGGAATCAAAGGAGAATCGGAAAGACTGATAGATGAACCTGTTCCCCAAACATCTATGAAATAGTTTGATGTAAGCCGTATTACATTAAGTCGCTAACAACCCAACCGCAGCTGCGACAATGCGTCGGCGCAGCGCATGCGCGCTGTCACCGCGCGGCGCCGCTGCCGTTTGTAAATTTATCTTCAAAGTAAGCTCCGGCCCTAACATATTACTCGACGGATCGAATCGAGCGTCGCAGAATCGTTTATTTGTATCTTAACTAAAATAAGAACGTTTTTAAATGAATGTCTAATGTTCAGTTTTAAATAGGTCTCTATTGTTCACCGGTGGCAACTTTCATCTTAATTAATTTGAAGTCAAATCTAAAAGAATATGAGGAAACACTGGCTCGTGAAACAGTGATTTGGCGCTCTTGCTCTGCTTTGAGTTCTATTGCTGGTCAGAAGAAAAAAGAAAAAACAAAGGTAGATAATTCGATAATGGATCATGATAACTACGCCTCCGGTGATGAAATATCGTAAAACGTTAAAATTATCGAGTCATGTTGGAGACAGGGCTTTATTATACAGCTAATGTGTATGAAGGATCAATACCTATCTATTCAGATCACAGTGAGTTACACACAAGTACAATTCATATAAGGTAGATAAAATATGAATTAATCTGTTTAAGTATAAAAATCCAAAAAGCTATCAAATCTTATACAATGAGGTGTGAAGGTCAAAGGGAACATAAAAATTTATAAACAGCGATAGAACTTTAACGGTCTCAAATGATCATATAACACGCATGTTATGCGACAATATCCGATAGACAAGTCCTTCTCCAACTGACATTTACGCAAAACAAAATTTATTTACTGTGTATCCTTATTTACAACTTTATTCAAAGATTTAATTAAGTGTTTCCTTTTACAACAGCCAAACGCGTACTTTTGGTGTTTTATGTAACTTATCAGTAAAAATCACAAAATTAATTTAATTTAGAACGCTCCTTTTAATATACGTATGCAAATAAAATTAATAAATTATACGGAAAAAATATGTGATACTGTTTAAAGCGGGTCTTTAGCACCTTATGAAATTTGATCCGAGTTGAAGATTTCTGCGTTCTCGTTTCACGGTACTGCGGGCGAGTGATAAAAAACTTTTGACTTAATAAGTTAGACTACACGACTCATACTGTTTGTGTAACGGAAATCCTAATTATAGACAGGATGATAGCTCTGTCTAACACTAACAGTTTTGTGTTACGGCAAAAACTGATATCTAAGATGAGTTTGAAAAAATAACATATTTTGAAACGGAAAGTCCATCGTTTAGCATGGGCATAAGTAATTAACGCATAGTTAGCGGATATGAACTGTCAGATCTTTAAATCCTTTTGATTACTCATCAACTTTTGATCTCTCAAAACTTGGCGGATGCTTATATTCATCAAAACTTGCTTTGAACTTCATAATATTTATTCAAAAACATTTTAATCGATGAGTCAGTCATCTTTCTGACCTCGTTAATCTAGTGGGGTTTATCCCGATTACTGAAATCTTGATAGGTTTGATTCCAGGTACTAGTATTAGGATTTGGTTAACCATTAGGTCACTCGCTGTAAGACAGAGGTTACACGATCAGTCTGGCGTCACTCCATTCCATCAGTCTGGTCCAGAATGTACCTGCCGTGTTTTGACTGATGCCAGACTGACAGACGAAAAACACGGTACAGACGACAGCACATGAAGTTACCACAATCTGTCAAATTTCTGCACTCGATTTTCAACCTTATCACAATGGAAGTAGGTAAATATTTGATTGGTAAAATTTGACAGATTCGTATACGTTGACCTGCTGTTGTCTGTACATTCTGGACCAGACTGATGGAATGGACTGGCGCCAGACTGATCGTGTAACCTCTCTCTAACAGGTAAAGTGCCCTTGCTTTTCGCCTTAAAAACAAGCTTAAAATGTTATTTTATATTTCCTTTCATCTCAAAGACCAAAATAAATCTTTGGTAACAAAAGCTGATTTCAAACCAGAAGTGCAATATTACTCCGATACCATTAAAACATTTTACAAGAATGACGTAGGCAGAACAATGTCTTCACACAACTCCTAATGTCATATCATTGGTGGCGAACGATAAATATTTTAGGATACCAGTGTGAATGGACATTGTCGCTTTATATTGTTGAGGTGACCGGGTTTATGGCCTATATAGCTGGTGCACTTCTTGTTTTTGTAGGGACACCATTCTATAAGGATATTCTTGTATTATTCGCTACTGTATTATTGAGTCTTTTGTTTGCCGTGCGGTTTTTGTTTCATGATAACCACCCTGTGGCTTTTGGGTGTCGTTTACAGCGACCAGTATTGTTTTTTATATAATAGGCAGTAGCATGACAATGTGTTCTAATAAATAAAGGAATACAATGCTTTGAAAAGTGGTGGTGTCATATATTTTCATAAACTTGTAAGTACGGTCTATTAGGAATCGTCACGGTATAATTTCAAAACCATCAGCGGAACTATGCATCTTATTTTCTTTTATTTATTTAGATTCCATAAAGATCCCTCCTGTCAAAATGAACTAATATAACTAAGTAAAAATGTGAGATACGCATAGATAACGTAAAATGTTTTAATTCTGTATACTACTTTTAGTCATGTCTGGCAATCCTTACCAATATATGGTAACCCACCTGTAGGAAACAATTCAACCATTTAGCATACATACGCAAAGGCCGAACATAACAATGTTAGCAGCCCCCAAAGATGCCCACTGTAGCCCACTCCAGGCCATTGTGTACACAATGGTGGACTTGCACCACGTTTATAGACCAGTCGATTGTAAACCGCATAACGGGGGAAAATGCCGATTAGCGGGGCAGTGAGGAATATCTCGATAGCTAAAAAGTATTTTTCTAAATCGATTGATCACAAAAAAATCGATGTGACTTACTTCGTGTTTAATCTTTAAAAATTTGGGGGCACGGCAGTGCCCCCGCCAAGTCGAGCGCAAAGCAAACACTGCCGTACCATCCTTTACTGGAACCATTTCGCAGCATTTTGAGGCCCCTATTTGAGCATCTTTGGATAAGACCAGAACGCAGAAATTTTGGTCATCCAGAAAGCTATAATCACATACTTCAAAACCAGAATTTCAAGTCTGTAGGTAATTTAGTTCCGAAGCTAAGCGTAAAGTAAGCAAAGTTTCATATTTTCGACCGTCACTCACTCATGATCATCAAAATAGAACTAGTACTTCCCATAATCTCAGAGAGCTGAAATTTGGTACAGAGTTAGGGTTTAATGGCCACATAAAGGGAAAACTATAAAAACTGGGATAATCGAAGATCTGGAGTACCTGGTGATCCTGATTAGAAAACAGAAGAGCCCAACCAAACTATTACAGATATCAACAGACCGNTTATTGTTATTAGGTTGAGGTGCTGGCCGATGCCCACAGCTATTGTTGCCGCCTATTATGTTCCTTGTTTAAATTTGGTTTTTGATAGATGCCGACATCCATGCGTTGGCGGTCGATACAAGCTGATCGAGCATTAATTATCGGAGTAATAAAAGAGGTTTTTTGTTTGTTTTGAACGGTAGTCGCGAAGTTGCTCTTAATGGTTTTGGGATGGACTCGAAAAGGGTGCATTATCATACAAGCATTCCTTATCTAGTATATACAGTTGTTTGTTTAATGACTCAGTCTTATATAACAGTAGTGCTAAATTTTAGAACATACCTCAAAAAGGCAATTTGATGTAAGATACGAGACATAAATTGTAGATTAATCGCTATTCGCAATAAATTGGTTCATGTTTCGTTCAGAGAAAAAGATCTCATCTGTGATTATATTTTTACACATAATTCACCTAGAACCAGTTAAACGAACAAATTCTATCCCACCAAAAACATACTGTAAAAAACTAGCCAAGTCTCTATGGAACTGCTGTTTATCTCTAAAAAGTAATGAAATCTAGACAAAGTCGTGCTGAGTCTTAGGTTTCTTACTGCGATTTTTTTACTGCAACTGTAAATGTGATATGACTGGCCGTTGAACATTCTTTATAAGTAACTGGGCACAAGTCAACCTAAGACTCAGCACGACTTTGTCTAGATTTCATTACTTTTTAGAGATAAACAGCAGTTCCATAGAGACTTGGCTAGTTTTTTACAGTATGTTTTTGGTGGGATAGAATTTGTTCGTTTAACTGGTTCTAGGTGAATTATGTGTAAAAATATAATCACAGATGAGATCTTTTTCTCTGAACGAAACATGAACCAATTTATTGCGAATAGCGATTAATCTACAATTTATGTCTCGTATCTTACATCAAATTGCCTTTTTGAGGTATGTTCTAAAATTTAGCACTACTGTTATATAAGACTGAGTCATTAAACAAACAACTGTATATACTAGATAAGGAATGCTTGTATGATAATGCACCCTTTTCGAGTCCATCCCAAAACCATTAAGAGCAACTTCGCGACTACCGTTCAAAACAAACAAAAAACCTCTTTTATTACTCCGATAATTAATGCTCGATCAGCTTGTATCGACCGCCAACGCATGGATGTCGGCATCTATCAAAAACCAAATTTAAACAAGGAACATAATAGGCGGCAACAATAGCTGTGGGCATCGGCCAGCACCTCAACCTAATAACAATAACTAAAACAGTACACAGCGGCTCGCCTGTTGTCTAAACGCATTTTTCCCCGTAGAGGGGCAATATTTACCCTTTCCATGAGCAGCACAAAGCTTAATGTTTGTCTCGACGTTGCACTTCGGGTCCTGTGTAAACTCGCCCTAACAAATTGTACGTAGTACTAGATCAACGACTACTGAATTCAAACCCTGTTCCAATGAGATTAAGGTTGGATTTTAGAAGATTGAATCCTCGCATAGTAAAGACACAAAAAGCATTATATTTTATGTCTATAGTAGCATTTAGTAGCTTAAGGCGATTCTGCGGTTACATTGTAAAGAACTTTATAAGAAAATGGATACATCGCCTGCAGTGCTTTCAAGATAAACTATAACGCAAACTCTGAAGATATAATTATATTGATATAAGACCTAACTCAGGGGACGTTTTTATGAATTACTTATTCCTTTAGACTAGAACTGGTTATTTGATTACAGCACGGCGATGGATACACTAATGGATTTCTGAGAGTGTATCTGCCTACTAATGCTAGGGTTTATAAGTACGTAATAAACAAAAATAGAGTTTACTGCGCTAGGTCTTGTTTATATGAATATGTAAATCATGTCTGCTTTGATATAATTTATGTTGAATACTGTGATTTCATGCCAAGAATTAGTGTGAGGTACTCACGCAACCAGAAAGAATTTGCAGAGATACGCTTTGCATTATGGATCCATTACATCAATAAATTTGTGAAACACTTTATAGCAATCATATCTACTATAAATAAACTTCAAAAAAGATATGAATTATCAGACCTAAAGAGTTTTAAAAATCTTCCATCACAATTTGTATTAAGAGAACAAGATCACGACGCTACGAATTCAATTTGTTCTCATGCTAATTTAGAAATAAAAGTAAAACATCGTATCGGACGGTTATCATACCCCCCAAGTTGTAGGAGCGTTGGGGGAAACAGGTTATTTTGTGCTTCTAAGCGGGTTAGTAAACTACAACACGATTATGATTCCCGAAGGGATAAGTAGGCTACGATTTGTGGCCGTAACTGTGCCGCTCAGATTATGAAGGATTCTCTGTTGAATCACCGATTAATGTTGGATTTCTATAAGTTATCCATCGACCGATTTTGCGATTAGAGATTGAATTTTTTGAATAGATCAGTTATAGAAATCTCTAGCATGTGAGTGTTAAAACAGGTAGCTTTAGAAGAATAGATGCATTTATATGTAGATATCTTTCAACTGAACTAATAGCACAATAAGTTTAACTTAGAACGATGATTGTTGAGATTTTAAAGTTGAACTAGGCACAACCACTTCTTTGAATCCAAGTGGAATCTCATTGACTTGTTTATAACGCATTAGAAAGTTTATTTACAAAATTAACAAAATCATTATGCTCTTAGACGAAATGTTTTAAATTGGTACTGCTGTAAGTGCATCAAATCAAGCATTATAAACAAGCCAATATTTATATTACAAACAAATAACATTACAAAATGTTCTATCCACATTTGGGTGCTCCATCTGTCTATCCCGCAACAGGCCGGCTTGAATATTTATTTGACATGTTTTGATTAAAGCCTTAGATAGCCGAGACAGCCATATTGCCGATATCGCGAGATGTTCACATCGTATTCAAATAATGTTCCAACTGATAGACAATCAAATGCTATGAGGAATAAAAATCTTAGATAACGTTCGCTTATGTTGTATTATGGAACAAACATGTTAGATAAATAATTTAAAAACAATAAACGTTTGAAGATGATACTTTTAAAACATTCTGTAGATTTCTCAGTGACAAAGTTGAGTTTGAAAATTACCATAACCACTTAATTAAATTCGTGCCTATTTAATTTAGAAGAGACCATAAAAATAATACCAACAAAATATTTAATGGGCTACATTATTTTAAAAAAAACATCGTTAGTATTAAGTATCCTCCTAATTAAATGCACAAAGTATAATTAATTTGTTGATAGCACATAAATCTGCGAAATTTTAACACATCGTCAAATTACAAAGCGGAACATTTTAAGCAGTATCTGATTACTTTTTATACGAAATCTTCCCATTTATGGATGTATAAACTGCCCATACTTTTTACACTTTAAACGACGCCAATAAAAATCCCATAATATTCACATTTTGGTAACTGGATCATAAATCACGTTGTAACATAAAACTAACGGGACCACTCTATTATTCGACAACACTTTTCGATGGAGACAAACCCATTCGAGACAGCAATTCGCAATCCAGCAGCAATAAACATTTACCAGTTAAAACTTCATTGTTCTACATAACAAAACAAAGGGTTGTCGCGAACCTCGTAAACAATAACATAAATACTTGCAGATCTTTCACAAACTAGTACAAAGACTGAGTCGCAAACCCTTTGGGAGCTTTCGCAATGACAGATGACTCAGTAACCTATTAACTGTGGAACATTTGGAGAGATATCTAAATATTGACTGTAGCATTGCTCCAGCTACTGTTAAATTACGTATCTAACACTTGTACATATACTTACGCATATCTGAATACGTAAAGCCTCTGACATTCGTCGAATTCTCTGCGTAAGTAAAGATTTGAGCTTAAGGCATGCTTAAGGCCATTAATTCAGTTTCGGCTTTCCACATAAAGCTATAAAACATTCGTCCAAAGCCTAAATTGCCTACAAACGATACAATCTGGAATTGCTACGTTCCCAATTTACGAGTATAGTTGGCTCAAAGCATTCTCCGTGCGGAGGAACGGTTGGCATTTTTGTCGAGCACAATATTCTTATGAGTTTCTAAACATGACCATTCCATTTAAATCCGAGCTTCGTCTGTGAATATACTTAAGATTTTATTGCGCTATTATTCTTTATAGATGGAATTTAGAATAATTTGGAATGTTTAAAATAGTCCGCCATAAAATCTAGATAAGTATCAACAGACTTACTAAATTAGGCATTATTGCTGTTAGGTAAAGATATTTTGATTAACTTAATTGTTTTTGAGTTCATAAAGTTTCGTTTAATGAGGCGATTTGCTGTTTTTAATTAACAATGAAAGTCGGGGTTTCTGCTGGCTTCGATAGACAATAAATCAGCAGATAACAAAAATGAAACGAAAATATATAAGTACCTGAATATAATATTTTTAAGTCGGTTGCCGGAGTCAGTCAGGAGTCAAGTTGAGTTGGCATAAAATAGAAACGCACAATTTCATTTATTATCATTAACAAATTATTTTCAAAGCATCGAATCTCAATTATGTATTTACCTAAAATTATAAGTACCCAGAGACTGATCAACGAAGCATAAACATAATAAAAAAAAAGAATTGATAGAGACGAAAATGAAACCAAAATCTTTAAAGGCTCTCTAGGACCTTCGTATAATCCGACATCGTCGATGGTCGTAGTCTCCTAATGGTTACTCAAAAATGCCGACAATAAACGCATTAACTGTCTGTCGGATCACGTGTCACCCTCGAAATAATGCGTCAAATATCCAAATCCCTGAGAGTAAGCTGCTCCTACGAGTTTTTTCAATAAAACCTCTAAAAATCATATCACTGACTTTGAAGAGACAAATCTGGAGTTAAAGGATTGCAGTACTAGTGATCAGGTCATAACTGGACTAATATGTTTGATGTAATCTTTACTCAATGATGGGTTTATTATCATAATAAAACACTTAACCTTAATCTTTCGTGTCGTAACGAAAAACCCGTCAATGAATGAAGCGTCACACAAAGAGTCCACGTGACAATTATTCACATTTTATTTACCATAATTCAATCCACCGTCGCTTAAATAACATTATCTAAAGGCAGTAAATATCGGCCATTATCGAGAGCCCTTCAAAATTCCACGCGGCGTTTTTGAACGAACGCGAGAGAATGACGCGTCAACTCCATCCACCAAGAAAAATATTGAGACAACAGGCTCGTCGAGTGCCCTCCGCGGCGACATAATGGCTTTTCATTGAATTCCTCTTGCTTTCTTTTGTTTATATCCCATAATGTTTCGATTGGAGCTTGATGGAGGGCGGCCGTGATTACTTTAATAACAATGACGACCGGGTACAAAGGACGAGACCACTAAAATTATGTGCGGGGTCGGTCTGTATGGTTCTCATGCCCCTCACGTAAGCACGGCGAACCGGAGCATGCTCGGTGACGTTTACCTGCCCCCACGTCACATATAAATATTATCAACACAAAAATAATGAGTCTTTCATAGAAACCCATTAGCTTTATGTGCTGATACCAAAATGATAAAGAATTTTACAGAACTAATAATATGTGACCATACTACGGAAATAATTTTCTGTTAAGATTAGATTTATCGCATTGATAACTGAAATTCTGCGAGATTTGTTTCCAAACAGAACATAAACCGAGCAAGTGAATACCAGAGGTGTCCCAATCATAGAGACATAAGGGCGAAGTCGTACCCAACCTCTGCCGTGTCTATTTGAGGACGTGTCAGGTATTCAGAGACCGTGTTCAGTTAAGCATTAGGTATGGAAGCCTCGCCCCAACGGAAACAAAACGCATTTCTTTACTTATTATAATATAGAATAAAGGTGTCGCGTAGCTCGTACCAGACGATATGTATGCAACACGGCAAAGGGACACGCTGTTTGATATGGTTATTACGTCCTTTGTGGAAAGGATAAAGAAGCCGGTGTGAGCGGGCTCTAGGCTCCGTAGCGAGATTTGTCTTCGTGATACGCTAAAATTTAGAAAAAAGGCACTTGACAAGAGGCTACACAGTCGGTCTCCTTGGAAATGGTAATGCTTCATAAAAATCGGAACCTGTTTGGGAGATGGCCTTAAGAATAACAAAATTTGGTGTGACTAGACTGGATGCCATTCATCTCTGTGGATGTCATTCATGACATGATTCATTTCTTGCTAACGCTACGAGAAACAATAGACAGCAACCGCCGTTCAGTGAATAAACTAAAAGTGGGAATAATTTTCGAATCATGTCAGATTCACAAAAAGCTTTTATTCGATCCGGTTCCTGGGCTCACAAAACTTGTACACTTAAATCTTACCATTTGACGTGTGGTGCTCAATATGATATTCACTTACGTTTACCATTACCACCGCGAAGAAACTGCTACCTAAGACGCTTCCAAAGATACATGAAGCATAATGGCTGTTTACTGTCTTCTCCCCGTAGCGAAGCATATTTTATGGGCTTATGTATGAGCGTCCCGGTCCGACGAGCATAGCTCCAAGCGATTCCGACACGATAATCGCAACACAAGAGGATGTCTTGACATTTCTTTTCTTCGAGGCGATGTGTAGCAGTAAATAAGCTGGCACGGACATCAGTACCGGGCTGACACCGTGCTATTATATTGTTTGCGTAATTGCACCCCGCGACCTGGAACACTTAGCGTATCCAGCTTGAGATGCTAATGCATGCGAAGCGGACGCAAATTACTCATGTGAGAAATTATTATACGTAACATTAATAAATTCTACAAACATTGCATAACTGGTTAAAATCAATGAATACAACGCATTATATGATTACGCTGTTGTTTAACAAGCAAATACGAGAGCACTCTTATACCGATATACGGAATCTGAATGTATGCAGAAGCATTGTCGTTCTCATACACAAACAAAGGTTTGGAATAAACTTAATGAAGCGTCGAAAGTCAACAGGCAAAGTAAACCGCGGTAATATTTGGAAAACATCTTTATGATAATACGACTTAGGCTCGCTTTTTATTTTTCTTACGAACCATACTGTTTGACTACGTGCTGAAAGCGTAGGGACTTAAAAATAGGATCAAGTAAGGCTAACTGTAAGATATGTGTTCTCGGAAACAGTCACGCACTCGGATAAATATCCACGTTTGTCGTAGAGACTTGTATGTGACCCCAGAAGTAAGGCTAATTTAAAGGCAGTTTGCAATGGTACAGCATTTCCTTTGTGGCACAATAACATTATTAAAACTGCATATTGTTATCCCAACTTTGGTAAAATAAATAAGCACCACAAACACGGTCAACGTTAAAGATGGTTTTATCACAATAGTTGCTGAAATAAACATCATCTTTATCACAAATATGTTGTAGCAAGCATACATCACATTGAACTCTGCGTATCACCTGATCCTGTTCTAAACAGGAATTGTAGCGTTCTGTATCTAATCTTCGCATCTGCACATGTTTCCTCCAGCGTAAGTTACGTACTTACGTTAGCACCTCTGTTCCTTGCGTTGTCAATTCGCAATGAATCTCCTCGAGTCGAACTCCATCGCACTTTATCAGCTAGATCTGAAACGCCGCATACCTGATCGCTAGCGATACGAACCTGCGGTTGAGAGACCGCAATTTGAATATAACGTCCTATATTATCTTTCAGATTTAAATGTTATTGTTATTCTCGTTCCGTGTTATTAAGCGGTTGGAGATTTTAAAGACTTATTCACAGGACCGTCTCATGGAATGTTCTCGTTGAAAGTTAAATGCTAGACTCCGTTGCATTCATTACGATTCATTCCGAATTTCTAGTGAGAAGATGCATTTACAAAGTCAATCGACCAGCAAACGGTTATGTGCACATGTAGTACACCAAACTGTCGTTTTAGCTTAAAACAACAGTTGTATCATTGTTGACACATAAAAACAGTTAGTCGATCGTTTGCGCTAGCCGTAATGCAGGACGACAATGTTTGACAACATCTAAAGTGTCAATTTAGACAAATTGCATGGATGTCGCAACTTTGAAACAAAGTACCGTAACTGTAATCTCGTGGGTCTAATGTACTTTCTACACCATAGTCGGCATTTCAAAAAGGTGATTCACGCAGGCGTTAAAAAGTCCCATTTGCCAATATTTGTTTTTTAGATTTCCCACTTTTTATTACTTTCTTTGCACAATGCAATTCCTGTGCGTTTTAAAGGCGCCGACTTTTATTAGGGTCCGTTAACCATTACACTAGGAATCAACGGTACTGAAGGGTTCGCAAAAAGAGTTGCAAATAAAACAATAAACGCAAAAAATACATTCGAAACTGCAAACCCGACATTTGTTGTGACTCGGGGAACCGTTAGTCCAGTAAAGGGCTTATTTATTGCTACAAATAAATTGTTTGCAAAGTCCTTCTAAAAATTTAGATTTCGCCAATTAAGAACAAAAGGGTGTAACGGGCTGTCGGTAAATGTTGTGAAACAATAGGAAATGTTTATTGCTTTAAAGGATTAAAGTTTTGTCGCAGGCATACGGGAGCCAAAGAGTTAAATCTTCTTATATTGTTATTGACGCCGTTCATAATAAGCCGACAAACAACAAAACATAAAGATATTAGGACAAAGACTGACGGGAAAACCATAGCTCAAAAATATGAGCATACCAATTTGATTCGTTCTTAATTGTACGTACCATTACCAAAATATGATACATCGTATCCTAAAAAACGTATCTATATTAAACTGCAGCCAGCTATTAATTAAATGTTCCGAAAGGATCGCCAAATGACTGGCAGCGTTTATTTGATAATTATCTTCAATCGTCATAAAGTCAATAATCACACCACAGTTCGGTTTTTACGACATCTCTTTTATTATCAAGTTTATTTGCCTTTGCTTTGATGATCAGAATATATTTTATGGGGGTTCATGAACTGTTATGGCGTTTGCAAAATTAATTACTCAACCGTTGTCGAATTTGAAAATCAATTAATTTTAATTGCTTACGCACAATTTCATGATACTTTGAATTCAGTAAGCACTCCATTATTTGAACAGTTATGTTTTCATACAATATGCATTGGGAGTGTACTTTTACCATCAATTGGACTCATTGATAATGGTAATGGCAGAAATGTCGTATGTATTTCTCTATGCCTTTCATCAAACCGAGGAAACTTCATGAGCAGTATCCACAATTACTATCACTGAGCCTTCGAAACTGCATTTAAATTACGATCATCCGTCAGTCTAAAAACCAAATCAAATCTGTCTAAAAATAACTCCTGACTTTGAATACTTTAATACAAACGAATCCATACAAAGTCAGGAGATAATTGCTCCACGCACCGAGAGCGAAATATTTGAAACATAATAAACTTTCTTACAGTGCTCCATATAAACACATGGTTTTATGCATGACAACGAAATTTACTGTTGTAAAGGTCGCTAAAGCCTCTGACAATGAAGTACATTGTCATGCGCTTAAAGCACGTCCGAGTGAGGCGCTTTGAGTGACAGGCAAATAAAAGTAGACAAAGGGACCATCGCACGCCGCCGACGTGGACCGTGGACGTCGCTCTTGAGTCACACTGGAAACATCCTCCGAGCAATTCTCACACTTTCCTTGATCCAAGGAACAAAGTAAAAATTATATCAGGTCTACATGCGAGTTTCATTAAATCACTCTCGAAACAAGTTTAGCGTGTAACAATGAACAATACTTCACAGTTTCCAAGTCAAAAGCCAATACTAATACCATACTAAATGTCCGGCCGTGAGTTCCCAGATGTAGTGAGCTTTTCTATAGCATGGCGCGGCATGGGAGGGGGGGCCGGACCACCAGCGCTGCGCCCGCGCCGCCGATCCGCCGCATAATTACTGTGTACAGACGCACACACACACCCATGCCACCGGCCGCACACCTATCGATAAAACATTAAATTAAATTTTATCTGCCTTGTAAATTTCATGGGCACTGATTGAGTTTTCGGCGTAGTAACTTAAACTGGCCAGGAAACAGAACCAAGAAAAATAGGCGAAGCGTTCTCCGGTAGCCATGCTTAAATCGGATGCGGTCGCACTGGCCAGTTTTACGAGCGTCTCGCATTGCGTATATTGTTATTGATGATGGTAATCGATCCGCAACAATGTTGGTCCATCAACAAATAGGCAATATAAAGTCAAAGTATTCACCTCAATCTCTATAAAAATCTCCATAAGTATGCGACCTTTTAACTCCACACACATGGGGCTATTGTCAAAACGGAGAGCCTCACGTTACGTGTAGGAGCGATATATTCGCATTCTTTGCGTGTTTGTCGTTCCAATCAAAAATGGCTTCTATATTTGTTCAGCGAAATGTCAAAATATGTCGTGAGAATGTTACGAGGCGTATGATGGCGCAGGCGCATCGTGTCGGACCGGTCACGCGAACGCTACACTTGTACCAGTACTCACCTACTACTCTGCACTGTTTGCGAAGTAAGAATTTCTCCCTAAGGGAGATTAATGGTTCTAGGATTCTATATTTGTAAAGCACCCATCATAATACATTGGCGATGTTAAAACTGAAAAGAGATTGAGATAAAATGAACTTTCCAACTTATTGAAAAATGAAAATTTAAGCAAAGCAGTCAGGTCCTAAAATAAGTTTAACAAGTCTTGATATCTGAGTAAATACCTATATCTGATGCCTTTATGAAGAAATTGTTTCAAGTTAAATGTTCGTTCTAACTCGGCAGTTAATCAAGACCCCCACTAGCGCAAAAGTAAATAGAAGCCTGGCCTCGTTTACTACAGCCCGGTAAGTTTTATAGATGACCTACGACCCGCGATAAACATGGCAGAGTTTGATAAAACACAACATTAAGCAATCAATGAACAGCACGAACGTTTATTGCAAAGGTCTGTACACAAAACATTAATAAAACACAAAGTTATAGTTCCAACCATACTGATGCGGGGTTAATAAACTCTCGGGACCAAGGAAAACGATGATGATAGAGGACCGTCGCACATAACTCTCGATTTGAACGATAATCGATGATTCATAATTGAGACTTCGAACAGTTCTAAATCAATAGATAACTATGAAACATGATCTCATAATTACTGGCGAGCTAACGTCGGTACAAAACCAACAAAGCAAACGGGAAGACAGTAATTCAACCACCCATCTGTGGAGGCGACCCAGTAATGGCCATCTAAATCACTGGACGTAATCGCAACAGTGATTTTAAACAGAGATCACGAAGCACTCCTATTGGCCAATATTTATGAAGACAAAAAAGGTAGGCACCTCCGAATGCCATTTATTACAGAGCACTTTTTGTCAATTATACTGTCACGTCACACACGAAATTCTGTACAGCATCTCCTTTTGTTTTTGTCCCCATCAATCGATATATGAAGGCTTTATCCTAATATGGTCCGCTCGAATAAAAGGATCAACCAAAAAAAAAAACCGGCCAAGTGCGAGTCGGACTCGCACGCGAAGGGTTCCGTTCCATTATCTATGAAAAATAAACGTACCTACAAAAAATTACTTTGTTTTTCATACAAATATATGAATAACAAAGTTATAGTTTGCGGTTACTGAAAAAGTGCTATAACTCAAAAACTACTGACTGTATTTCGTTCAAACCAATTTTGGTTGATAGTTTTTATTAAGATCTATAACATATATTTTTTTTAGATTTTTCACTTTGGTAGTTTAGAAATTACAGGGGGGGGGACACACATTTTAGCACTTTGAAAGTGTCTTACTCTGAAATGATTGACTTTGAGAAAAAATGGTTTTAGAAACCTCAATCTCATTTTTAAAGACCTATCTATAGACACCCCACAAGTGTAGGTTAGACGAAAAAAAAATTTTTTTGTTTCAGTTCCATGTATGGGGAGCCCCCTTCTAATATTATTATTTTTTTATTTTTGTATAAAAATCGTGAAGCGGTTAACATAATACATCTACCTACCGAGTTTGAATGGTGTAGTCTTAATAGTTTCGGAATAAACTGGCTGTGACATACGGACAGACAGACAGACAGACAGACAGACAGACAGACAGACAGACAGACAGACAGACAGACAGACAGACAGACAGACAGACAGACAGACAGACAGACAGACAGACAGACAGACAGACAGACAGACAGACAGACAGACAGACAGACAGACAGACAGACAGACAGACAGACAGACAGACAGACAGACAGACAGACAGACAGACAGACAGACAGACAGACAGACAGACAGACAGACAGACAGACAGACAGACAGACAGACAGACAGACAGACAGACAGACAGACAGACAGACAGACAGACAGACAGACAGACAGACAGACAGACAGACAGACAGACAGACAGACAGACAGACAGACAGACAGACAGACAGACAGACAGACAGACAGACAGACAGACAGACAGACAGACAGACAGACAGACAGACAGACAGACAGACAGACAGACAGACAGACAGACAGACAGACAGACAGACAGACAGACAGACAGACAGACAGACAGACAGACAGACAGACAGACAGACAGACAGACAGACAGACAGACAGACAGACAGACAGACAGACAGACAGACAGACAGACAGACAGACAGACAGACAGACAGACAGACAGACAGACAGACAGACAGACAGACAGACAGACAGACAGACAGACAGACAGACAGACAGACAGACAGACAGACAGACAGACAGACAGACAGACAGACAGACAGACAGACAGACAGACAGACAGACAGACAGACAGACAGACAGACAGACAGACAGACAGACAGACAGACAGACAGACAGACAGACAGACAGACAGACAGACAGACAGACAGACAGACAGACAGACAGACAGACAGACAGACAGACAGACAGACAGACAGACAGACAGACAGACAGACAGACAGACAGACAGACAGACAGACAGACAGACAGACAGACAGACAGACAGACAGACAGACAGACAGACAGACAGACAGACAGACAGACAGACAGACAGACAGACAGACAGACAGACAGACAGACAGACAGACAGACAGACAGACAGACAGACAGACAGACAGACAGACAGACAGACAGACAGACAGACAGACAGACAGACAGACAGACAGACAGACAGACAGACAGACAGACAGACAGACAGACAGACAGACAGACAGACAGACAGACAGACAGACAGACAGACAGACAGACAGACAGACAGACAGACAGACAGACAGACAGACAGACAGACAGACAGACAGACAGACAGACAGACAGACAGACAGACAGACAGACAGACAGACAGACAGACAGACAGACAGACAGACAGACAGACAGACAGACAGACAGACAGACAGACAGACAGACAGACATGACGAATCTATAAGGGTTCCGTTTTTTGCCATTCGGCTACGGAACCCTAAAAAACTTCGGCATCCTTTTACACGTGGAAGTTTGGTATCTACGCGACGTGTCTTAAAACACATTAAGTAGATAATGCTGACAGTGGTTTACACATAAATTGTGTAGTGAGCCGAGTCTCGGGCTAGGGTCTCGTTCTGGATCACGAGGCTACTACAAATGACTGCGTATCCTTATCAGGTAGCGCCGATGCCTGCGGTGAAATATTTTTATAGCGTTTAGATGCAGGCGGCTTCCGTGTCTTTCAAGCTGTCCCGCCGGATCTAGTTACATTTTCCTATTACGACGTTTTATAGCTCATATCTCATAGGAACATTACATCAACGACATTTCACAACATCTTGACGACGTATCGCGATGGCTCAACCCGCTTTACTACAGTTTAAGGATCCATAAATATTTGTTTTAAATTGAAAGATGTCGAATATAAATTCCGTTACGGATTTATTTTTAATTGGAGTAGAGTACGCGCTCCTTTTATACTCTGCGTGTCTCGTTTCAATAAAATTGATCGTAATCGCGCTCGTATGTTTTATCTACAAAGTCAGTTTTTTGCGGCATACCGTGGCCACAATAAATCGATGTTCATTACAGAAATCGCCGTAAAATATCTGAGCGATTCGACATCGATGCGAGGGATGCGCGGGCGGCGCGAGCGAGCCGCGAGCCAGTGTGCGTGCATGCGCGCTCCACACCTCGGCGTACGGCGGTGTCGGGAACAGGTAGTGTTGTGTATAAACAAATAACAAAATCGACTTGTCTTACAGAGCGCGCCAAGGTCGGCCTGGCCTGCCCGCGCCCGACCCGCCGCGCCGTCCATCCACAGTCCACTTTTGTACTTTTTTTTCTTCAAAAGCCCTTATTTATTGTGATGGCTGAGTATTTGGGCGCACAGTTTGTATAAGCAATCAATTTTATTCATTTTGACTGAGCAAGTTTCTTCTACAAATAAATAAGTGAATATAAAAATATTGTTACTGCCGACCGGGTTCTTGAGTCATCAAATGTAAGCAATTACATAACCGGACCGAAAAATATTTGTATTGGCCAGATTCAGTATAATCGAATACCGTAAAAAACATACATCCGCTAAACAAAACTAAACTTAACGGTGATAACCTAACAAATGCTGGGGTACGTGTCCGTGAAATCGATATCTCAAACGTTTGATTCTTCGATCGATTTCGTGATGAATGGTGGGTGATATTTGATACTCGATCGATTAGTGAATGGCGGCGGAAGTGCGAGCGTGGTTGGAGTAGAGCGTAAGCCACGGGGCCCCACGATCTAGCTCTGTGACAAATCGCTGCGTGCCATCACTCCTTCTAATCGTTCTGCTTTGCGTTTACAATAATATCGATTTAATTCAATTAACGCTTCAATGCATTCTGGCCTTGTGAACGGTGTTACCAGAACAAAAAACTTATAATTATTTTCGAATCTGATTGATATGCATATAGTCATGGTTCGTTTTGAAAATCTATGTAACCTTACATGCATCTAAGCCACATGATGTCTTAAATGTGAATAATATTGCTAACAAATCAAGTCGCAAAGGACTGACCAGCTACAGTCTAAGGAATCTATGTGCGGCAACTATGCTGACCACAACATAAAATTAGATATTAATTTCATTCTAAGCTCGTGGACACTGGGTGACAATGATAGAATTAAATTACACTGCTCTACTAACAATGAAGGTAGCACTATTTTCCCATACACTTCACGTTATGAATTCTCAGAACCATGTTCCTTATTGTAGACAACTAAGTAATGCACACAACTTACGGCCATTCCCAATAACCTATCTAACTCTGGATTTGCTTACCAGTGATAGGAATTTGACATTACTTGTATGGGGCTCATGTCAAAATTCTATCACTAGTAAGCAAATCCAGAGATAGACAGAATATTGATTTCCGCAGTTAGTGTCTAACATCGGTAGTTAGTTTTTGCGACCGAAACAGATTTTAATGGTTGGTAATTCGATTCTATGTAAGAAAACGCTTTAATTTTAATTGAATAGTAATGTTTTAAGACATTGTAGCGCAGGTAATATAATAACCGTACCGTAGATAACAATAAAAGATCCCCCTGTTCTTAACCTTTCTCCATACTTAATGTTATATACTCTTCACTTAATAGTTATATAATAAGTAAAAAAATATATCAACTACAAAGTGGTTTACTTGTAATAAGCGGCGACAGGAAGAAAGCAAACCATCAATTGTCCACAATTATCATATTCTTGAAATTGCTTCTAATGTCAAGAATTTCATCACGAGCCTCCTTGTTAGCGACAAAAAACGTCACGAATAACAAGACAGAAGCTTGTATTAGAAGCTGTCAAAAAAAGCTTGTAAATCGATCCGAGACACGCAACCGCTCGCATGTCTCTGCCAAGTGTAACTGTATCAGGTTATGGGGTTTTTATAGAAATTTGTATTCCGGTGGCGTTCGGAATAATTATGCGACGGAAATTTTCGAATTCCATTGAATTTCGCTAGTTTGTATTAAAGCTGTTTATTCGACTAGAACCTTTAAAAAAACTTGTTATGCCAGCAAATTATTAAGGTAAAAGAACGTTAAGATGCCCATTTGATACAAAGTAAAACCTTCATTTAGGATTTCATAAAAGGCAAAGAATAATGTTACTTGTAAATACAACAGGACGGTCGAGAGCCAAAAACAATATTATAAGAAACTGATGATTACCCCGTGGATGCCAACAACTGTTCCAAGACATCATAGCGCACCCATAGAATTCAAGTATTTTACATAATTGCAACTTAAAAAGACATAACACATTATATTTTCCTTTTATAGAATTCCTAACATTATTTTGCTTAAGCTATGTGCAGCTAGACGCTGAGATCACCGCCTCCGTTCCAAAGCCAAGCCTTGACACATATCATCCGAAAACAATGAGCAAGAACATAGTAAACGTCAATTACAGCATTACTCGTGTATCGCTGACTCAATCGTAGGCACATGCGGAATCGAACAAGCGACATGGTGCGCCGCTTATGAGAACACAATTACAATCCATTATATTCGCCTGAGACCTTTTAGGGCCGAGCTAACCAGCTAACCGGCTCCCAGGAGCAATGCGTAGCAGTCGGCAGACGAGGAACACAAGAGTCCGTGTCGAGGCAGAGCCGGGGCACAACATTATGTCCCCCATCCCGTATTGTTTGTCACTCAGACGGATTTCACGGCGACAAATGGCCTCGGAGATCCAGGATAAACACGCCACGGCACAATGCCTCTCGTATAAAATTAAAACAACTCCAACTTAATAAGAGTTTAGTGAGCTAGTTATAAAGGCAATTTTCTAAACGACTGCCTGTACGACTTCATTCTATACGTTTCTTCGTCTCTGAACGGCAGCAGAATAGTTCATTGTGGATACCTTAATGAACGTCGCTCATAAAAAAACGTAGGTGGAAACTTTCGTTCTTACAATCAACATGTGTATTGCTAATGATCATTATTCCGACAACTTTGTTTATGTATTCGAAAGTGAGCAAAACTCGTTCGCCCATCAAAATTAAACCGCGAACGTAAAAGTGTATCGAATTGCAAAGAGCTCATCATTATAATGTTTGGAAAATATTGCGATGTTCGAGTGAAATCATGTGGGTTGGCAATAGCTGCTGTAGCTATTAATGTCTATGCTAAACATTTATGCATTCTGAATGGCCTTTTCCGTGTCACCCTACACTCATTATGCAATAAACAGTGACGATTTGCAACCTAAAGGGCAAACGAGTGCGTACGAAATTGCGTCCAATTTTCCTCTCTCACACAATTGTAGGATTAGAGTAAAATTTATATGTCTGGCTTTTTCAAATTAGAGCGCTGGGCTTAATAGCGTCTGAGGACAGCAGCCATTTCATTTGTCGCCTAACCCAGGGCTATCGTAACAATACGACTTTACCTTAACCTAGGTGGGCTTAAGTAGGCTCAGGCAAACTTTAAACACCATCTTCGCAGAAACATTTGTTGTTGTCTTTTTGCGTAGACCGTGCGACTGCTTTTGAATGGTAGGCACTCATTCGTATTGTCACTGAAAAGTATCTTAACATTCTATACGTGCCTAAATCAATTTCTCTTTTTTATTCGAATGTTAACGTTTAATAGAAGTATCCAATTTTTACAAATTTGTACCATTCCTACTACTTTAATCGTTTAAATGACTGTCCCACACTTCAGTTTCATATTTAAAACTTTTGACTGCACATTTTTAACTTACGTAACTTGCACCTTAGTAAAGTCAACAAAACCATAATAAATTAGTGCAGATCTTAGCGGATAAAGAACATATACATGACATTAAGAGGCTGATAACCTTTATTCAAACCATATAATTATTGGAGATACCATTTGCCGAGACTACTAATGTTTAAGTACAAGCGTTTGATTGTTATAGAAATATGAACTTTACAGCTTTGAGATAAGAGCCATGAATGTTTTGTGTAGGTCCACGGTTCGTCAAGACTCGGCTGGCACGTAGCCTGCGTCGCCGCCACGAATTGGTCTATAATTAAGAAATAAGTTGAGATACGGTTTTTAGCTGACTTTTTACAAAGCATCTTACGGGCCAACGCAATTAACCCGCCTTGTAAATTGAATGTTTGCTTTATAGTGATTAGTAATTAACTTTTAAGTTTTTATAAAAAGTATAAGAACGTGCACGACCACATTGATCTTATTGATGCTGATTTTGTTTTGTTTATAGCGCGCAACTCAATTTTGTACACGGGGCATTAATTTAACCCGTGCTTCGTTTGTTTTTCTCGTAATTATAGTACGGTCTCTTACTCAAGTATTAAAATTACCCAGTTCTCTTGTTATGAAAGATAATCAATACACACACTGGGACACTAAATACTGTTTAGAAGTTTTGTTATAGTTATTTCCTCATGATGCGTCACCTTGTGTCTCGATATTGAAACATTTATAAGTATAAATAGTATGTATATTATTTTATTGGTATTGACAATTGTATCCCATTAAAAACATCCTGTAAAAAACCCAAGTCTCGCAGCTTAGCTTTAGCAAGTCTCTCTACCGTAAAAAGTTGTGAGATCCATGTAATACCAAGTCGGTTAATCTATTTAGTCTCTACTTAAATGATCTTCTGTCTTAAGGTATTACATACGTTTAACAAATAGATCGACTTGGCCATCGCATGATTTGGTTACACAGCACGACGGGCCAGCAACCTAATTCCTCACCAGAGTCCTTCCGAATATGATGATTGAGGTGAGCACCTTAAAGAAGTTAATGTTCCTGAAACTTCAATGGCGAACAAGAGTACCAATTAATGAATTGGTTTCGAGAATTTCAATCGTGTGAGGCGCGATAGACTAAAGAATCTAATATAATTGTAATATTCATTGTGTTTTCATGCGATGGCCAAGTCGTTCTATTTGTTAAACGTATGTTATACCTTAAGACAGAAGGTCATTTAAGTAGAGACTAAATAGATTAACCGACTTGGTATTACATGGATCTCACAACTTTTTACGGTAGAGAGACTTGCTAAAGCTAAGCTGCGAGACTTGGGTTTTTACAGGATGTTTTTAATGGGATCTCACTTCTTTTTGTAGAGTTTATCTTTACATAATACAAAAGACAAGTAAAGGGTGTGTTCAGCCTAGGAAACTGAACAACTTTTCTCTTGGAACATAATATGTAGAATACGTAATGTTAGGAAGGACGTGTTTTTTCATAATTCAACATATTTTCCCACGGGTATGTTGTTCAGTTTCATGGGCTAAACACACCCTTACCCCTCCCGTTATGCCTCATATAGTAGGTATCTATCTACACCTATTATTTTCTATTGTACAGTAATGATTCATTAACTGCAAATGTAACCTTGTAATCCTATACATTTATATAGGATTACAAAGTTATTCTTGCAGTTAGTGTATTTAGAAAATTGGACCGAAATTACAAAATTTTTAAGTTTTCCCATAATAAGGACACTAAATTCTATATGTATTCTAAATTTGAAGCTTCTATGTCACCTAGAAGTGCCTTAGACTTTTGATGATCGGTGAGTCAGTGAGTGACAAAATTCAGAAACTTTAACAAGTTGTCATTCTAAAACTACTGGTCCAAATTGTCTGAAATTATAAATACACCGTATTTATACAATGCCTAATTAGTTACTAAAAATTCAGGCTTCTTGTTTTATCCACAACGAAATTATAGTGGGTCGAAAATAGCCTGAATTGCTTCGAGAAAAGGATGGTACGGCCGTGCCGCTTTTCTGCTTGACTTGGCGGGGGCACTGCCGTGCCCCCTGATTTTTTTAAGTTTCCACATAACTACTGCAGGCGTTGAAAACACAACGTTATGATTGCAATACTTACTACTGTCCTACGAGACATCTAGATGTTAAAGATATGTGCTACGTACTCTCCAATATACTTCACCTCAATTCTAATCTGGCATCAAACGACTTAAGAAAATAAGAAGCAAGTTCAATACACTTACTCCAATCTTTTTAGCCTTGAACTTTAATCAGCCTGGATCGCAGATGCCAGAAAATTACCTTTGTAAGAAAGTTTATCAAGTTTACATAGACAAATAACTATGAGTGTGAGCTTATTTATTTCCCTCTCAAAATACCGCGAGCATTTAGACACTTTCCCAATTTTCAATGAAGAGATTTCAAAAGTCTTAGGCAAACATTTGATGGAATACAAGTTTGAAGAAAAATATGACACAAAACGAAATCAAACAGCCGCACATTATGTAGGTAGGTGCCATTATTCATCAACAGAGATAACATAGTTTGAGTATGTACTCCAGATCAGATAACCTAATCATTTCCTGAGCTAAACGGTGGATGAGTAAGTTTGGTATCAGATACAAAATCCTTTGTCACCGCAAATATTGCAACGAGTATGAGTAACTAAAAAATAACTACGTTAAAAAAAACCGACTTCAAAACTAAAAAATAAAAAGTTTATTAAAATAATAGGTTTGATGTCGGTGCC
>NWSH02000437.1:4819057-4834360 GCA_002382865.2 Heliothis virescens | reverse complement strand
ATAAACAAGCAGCTTCAGCGAGAATTGGCTAGTTTTTTACAGAATGTTTTTGGTGGGATTTATGGTTACGCTTATAAATTAAAATGCGAATGTATTCGTAACACTTTGCCGGTAAAGATGACTTTTACGAGCGATATGGTAACTCAATATTTATTGGCTTAGAACAAATTTAAATTTTGAGGAACTAAAAGGTCCGAATAGCATAATCATGCTGTCACTTGACTACCAAATCCTGTTTATTATTGTTGTACCCACTTGTCTCAGTCACCCGGAGTGAATTTTAATGGAATACACCTTTACAACTCGTATAATTCCTTCCATGTCTATTCAGTAAGTTTATAATGCATCCATAATAAAATAATCTTAAACTTTTTTTTATACAAACTTTTATTAATTACATGCCACATTATTTTATTAGATAATACCTCTAAACTGCCATAAAATTTGAATAAATTTGGATTATGAAATTGAATAAATTAAGTAGACATTAAAAAAACAAAAGTGTTAAATATTAATATACAACTGGAGAATGGTTAAGGTAAGCTAAGGCGAGTCTTTGCTTAAGATAAAAAAATCGCAGATTCATATATAGAAACGGAAATTAAAAGCAATGTATCATTAATAGACCTTCTGGCAGTTGGATTAAGATTAGGCAATTAAAAGGATGTTCTTTTAAGGGTAGCAATTGAGGCGTAATGTATTACCGCGGAGGCCGGCCACACAATTATTCGCTTAACCCCCCACGGTCGGCTGCACCGGACTATATTTAAAATTTATCACTTCGATATTAAATGTCGTCCCACATATAAATTACAGTCTGTAAACCGCGGTATTGGCACGATTACTGCGCAAGTGATTTTGTATCTAGTTAATTGGAATTATTAATTTCTAATTGCCTTCTTCGATACTTAATCGACTCCATCTACTTAATAGTAAGTTCGTATATAGTCTTGAAAATAATCGGTTGCATTTATTACTTTAGTGCGGTTCATCCTACACATTTTCTGCTCAATGGCCAATAGAACCCTAACAAATATTTTATTCAACTACCAAACCCTTAAAAGACTTTTATCGATGCCTACTTTAATCTCAACTACTTGACAACTTATAAATATTCAACTTTTATAGCACCCAAACTGACTTGCAGATTTACTAAGTCAACACAGTCAGCTTCCAACTGCATTTCTGCATCAATAATACAAATAAGTCTCTACGTGCTACGAGGAGGGACCAAGTTACTGAAGCATATGACGTAGCGCCCTCTCTCGTTTCATCCTCGCACAAAATGGTCAACTGAAAACTGAAAAGGTCGTATTTAAAGTCGTACTGTCGGACTGTTTTCAGTAGCGCTACGCACACAGATAGGGACACTGTTTGAGTTGACAATCCGCGAATGTATGACGACTACGCGCCAAAAGTTGAAGAGCCTGTCAATTCTACTACTTGTGTATACCTTATTTAGTTAATTTAACCTCAGTTCAGACAATTTACATGTATTACTCACTTATGTATTGCATTTATCTTACCGATTTTAGATTGAATGACTATCATAAAATAAATGGTGAGTAAACATTGCTTAAGCTACGCCATAAATCATTAGTAGATAAAATATCAGAACTCCACACCTCTCTCGAGATCAAAGTCAAAACATTTGAATTCCATTCAAATTAATTACTGAAATGTCACCTATTTTTCACTCCGTAGCGTCGTGACTGCAAACACGGTCTAGATCATTAACGTCATTACCTGCCTAACTATTTTATAAATCTTAACCTGTTTCACTAATTCGATAGACGCCTCCCACTGTGTCCTAAACACACCGCGACAAATTATTCAACCCCGCTGAGTTTTGAACTTGTCGTCCGCTCCCCAAAATAGTACGTCGACAAGGCCCAAGGCCAGAGGAACAGGTTTAATCAAACGTAAAATTATAACTTCCAATGCAATCTGTGCAAGTTCGCTTTCATTGCGAACTACTAAGGACAGCTCGGTACAGGTGGCTCCTACCTCGCACGGCATCGTATTTCGTTCGATTGTGTATCGCGAATTGCGATCGAACCTTTCCGGTCGGAACTGGGTTGCACGCCCATCGTAAGCCATTGTGAGATTCACATTAATTGGCCTCAGCCGCAGTCATTTAATATCTCGTAATGCGCTCGAAAAAGCACAAAAAGGCACCCCGAAATCTCCCAAACCTTCAACATCCGCGCATTGAATGCGCTCGGTGTATAAACTGAAATGCGATATTTTCTTAAGCGATTTGTTGGCAATAGCAGATGGGTGTGTCTCGAAACAGGAAATAATTTCGAACTTGTTGCCACTGACTGATCTGTCTGCGTTGTGTTCATTTTGTGAACAAACCACGTTTATCTTGGAGTTTCTTCCATTGAAACATGACTACTTGTATACGTAGTTATTATATTCATGCTCGCTGTAGTAGGGGAGTATTGAATTTCGAACATAAACACCATCTGCTGCTGCGTTTGCGTTTTGTAAATTTTAAAGCTTAGCTACCGAATACTATGTTGCACAACGGCAACTAACTTCGCAATTTATGCAAACTAAAGTCGGACTAATTTATAGTTTTCTTTAATGTAATTACCAGAAGAACCGCCGTCCTTTAATCTTTTAAGGACCGTACGAAGTTGTTTAGGATTATCTAAACACGACAACGACAAAGTAGTGACGGTAAATTATTCAAGTAAAGCCTAGTAGAAGTTTATTCCTGTCAAATCTTAAAAAAACACTTCGTCTATTCGTGGGCACACATTTGTTTAACGGGACCTATCGCTAACTAACTTACCGTTCAGGTAAAGATAATTTTTTTTTTCGACGCACGATCTCCCCGCTTTCGTGTCGAAACGCCACGACGAGGGATTATTATTTCAGTAACATCTGTACGAGTAACTCTAACTAGATACTAATAGATAACCACTGATGTTTTTTATGCGATCCCGCTTTTTAATCTTTTGTATCGGGTCGTACACCAAATGTGCATTTTTATTTATAGGGGTCCGTTACAATGGAATATATATTGGGGTACTACAGTCGAATATACAATAAAATGAATGATAGAGGTCGCACTTGTGACCACTTGTCGCTAATTGATTTTTTTATTAACAATAACAAACAAGTGTGTGGAATTACACTGACATTTGCGTTGGTGGTCCGTGATGGGCCTGCGAACAAATACAAGTTTTAATTAAATTAATTAATGGCAGGTACCTAATTATTCAGCGTAGTACTTAATCACAATTGTAAGCGACGGGCCATCCCAAAAGTTCCAATAAGCTACTGCTAATTACGTAATTCAAGCACCGTGACCGAAATAAAAAAGATAGAATAAGTGGAGCATTGTGGCGGCAAAACGTAAAGGGAATGTGGATCCGGGGAGACGGGACGAGCGTCACATTCTGTGGAACTGAGTAGTTGCGTTCTTGTTCCTTTTGTAACGGTCTAGGATAATGGAAGGAACAGTGAATTAGCTGCAACGAATCTCTTGGCTGTTGGCCTTCAGTACCGTTTTAAGCAGTCTTTAAGTCTTCTTAAATATTATTTAATACAGAAAGCTCAAACCACAAAACCCTTTTTAAAACTTTTGGACTACATACATAAAAAAATATTTGCAGTAGGTACATGTAATTTAAAATTGCCAAAATTGGCAATAAAAGGCCTCTCTAGAAATCTTTAAAAGTTTTTTGGACACAACCATTTGGATTTCCCTTTCAACCCCGTACTTGTAACTCGGGGTAGTTTTTAACGAACCACGCATATTGCGGCCGAGGCGCGACATTCTGTCTCCTAATCAATGTATTCAATTTCATCCACTTTATTATGTTTTGTGACGCACCCCCACAATTTATTCGCATATGCCAGATTTTTGCTAACCGCACGCATTGTTATTTTAGTTTAATTTTCAATGGCTTTTAAATCTTTTTATCTTTAAGTATAGGATTTTAATTGAATGTACTTAGTATTCAGGCTGTACGTTGTGATAAAATTAATTGTATTTCGACTGGCCAAATTGTGGACATGTATGCGTTTAGATTAATAATTAAATTTCAAGATAAATCAATAAAAAACTAAAATTAGACTTATGTACTGTTTTACTTCTAAATTATTCAAGAAAAAAAAAATACCATTATTTTTTTATAATTCCTCTACATAACATTTAAAGAGAGTAAGAAAGAACCACTCGATATAATAACTAAAAAAAAATCCATCAGGAAACACGTTCTGCTGTGGTACTTAAGCATATTTGCTAAGATTATGCAAATAGATACTTATGGTCAGTAATTATTTTCTTGCTACACAGTGAGTCATGTACGACCCAGAAGCATTTATTATGTCTGTGTTTACTTAGATAAATGCACGTTATCTCGAAGCATCCGTCTATAGCACGTCCGGGGAATTATCCGCACAGATCTTAGTCCCATACTATTTTACCCTTATCCTTAAAATCATGCATTCCTTTAACTACCGCTAAGTAAAAACTTTAAACTTAATACCGTAGCTTCATATGACTAATGGCCTACAGATGTTTCCGAACCAAAACGTAGACGTATATCAAAAATAGAAATTAGGGGTTACGCGCTCGCCCTCGATCAATGATAATAATTAAAATTAAATTTTTATCTGCTACAAATCTTGCAAGCCACCCAAGTAACGCTACGGTGTTTTACATAAATAAATAAATTTATATGGAGCGTTAGTTTCATTAACACATTTGGCATTTTATATAATTTTTATGACAAAAAGCTTTTTGTCGACGTTATCAGCAATTACCACTATCTTTAGTTTTATTGCTATCTTTAACTCTGCAGATTTTAATTAAAAGAAAACCACATAAAATTATCAAACGTGAAAAGGCTCTATTAATTTAAATCTATTGATTGAAATTAGCTTTTTATCAAAGTTGTTAAGTCATAAATGATTCAATTCATCGATGTTTTAGCGTTCTTCAAATCTGGTTTTACCGAATAGCTTAGATAAACAGAATATGTTTATTTTGCACCTTTGTTTCGAAACATTAAAAGCGCAAAAGTTAATTTCGAACAACAGCATATGCGTTACATTCTCCGCTTTCAACACTGTCACGGGCTATTCCCTGGCGAATTTAAATTTGTAATTCCTTCCTTCGCTCCTACCAATAACAGCGAAACATTTATTAAAAAACCTTGTGACTCCTCCTACCAACGGAAGCAGCTGCAACCCTAATTATTACAAACACGGACTCTTGAGCATTGGGCAACGCTATAGACTACTACTAACTAGTGTTATTGTTAATCATCTATAGAAAACTGTAATTAATTTACCAGCTGGAATGAAACATACAAGTTGTTTATAATGTGGTAACTACTGGTTTTAGCAGTCACTAGGCTCAGTAATTAAGTATCTTCGTCAGCCTGCAATTCAGTGTCCATCAAATTTAAACATAATGTATCCGTAATCATAGAAATATCATCGATCACCACCTATAAATCAATAAATAATTTCATTACAAATTTTAATTCAACCGTCATGAATTTTATTTGTTTTTATAAAGCAATAACAGAACTATTTTATTATGACATCCGAACATCCTACGCGAATCTCACGGGCTTAAACATTTCTTTAAACATTTCATTAGTTGGGCTTGGGATATTTACGATTTTGGATAGCTATGGGCGGTCACGTTTACGGTTATGGAAGTATCAGTTAATGAGGATGCGATACATTTACCTTGTGGCTAATAAGAGACAGCCTTCATTTACCCACCCACGTGTATTGAAATTGAGAAGTTAGAATTAAGACAAAATATATTATCACGCAAAGAGCAAAACGAAATGAAGTAAGCAATCCCGGCGAACACTCAAATGTTGTAGATACTGGTGATGATTTACATATTCAGAGTGGAGTTTGCAAAAGGCCTAAAAATGTCAACCGGAATTTATTGCAGCATTTTCATAAGAAGTGCCATTAATACTTCTGTAATAAACCTGTCCGGACACCGATAACATCACAATCTCAACTTCACCAAAAGCTAAAAGGTCGTTTATAGGGACATAAACGTTTATAGAATCATAAACCAGAGCCAATCTATTGTTTCCAGTCGGCCTACGCTCGCCGACGACATAACTAATCGGACGATTCCACTTTTTGTCTCTACAAGGGACATAATCAATTGTCACTTCGAGTTTAGATATTTCCCACCTAAGTTTAAGATGTCTAAGATCCATTCGGAACGGGTTTACAATCGTCCGTGGACAATAAACGATAGGATATCGTATTCCACGAAGTAAAAAGGTGATGAGTGGCCGTTGTCGAAGTCTTGGCGCTTAAATGAATGGCCTGTATGTCATAGACATGGGACCTCTTGATGACGATCATTTAAATCTTTAACGATATTCGAAGTTTGAAATCTTACCCGTATAATATTACATGAGCAATTCGATTAAGACATTCGCTGTTTTTCCTTCGTATCTAAAAATAGTAAAATAAAAATACATCAGCAGAATTTTGTTTTTAGTATCTAACGATTCTTCAAGCGACAAGTGGATAATGAACGTCATCGTTTTACGAGTATAATAATTTCCAATTTAAAAACAATCCCGACTGCTTCTTATAAATATGTGTTAAATGTTTTACCTATACATTACGAGTCGCCAGAGGAATAAAAACACAGAAACAACATGATATGTATTGAATGAAACCTGACACATGCGTGCGCACACTCGACACGTAATCGATTGATACACTTGCTCACACCACTACTTAACAATAAAGAGACATCATCGTAATCAAAAGTCAATTAAAATGCTGTTTATTCATCATCGGCCCGGTCGGCAGATGATTTATAATTTCGCAGCGGGCCAGCGGCGCGCGCGCACTGTCGCGGTCGCTTTTTAAATTAAAATCGTACGGACTCGGGCGTGATCTTATCCGACTCGATCAATTTAGATAAAATAAATATTTATACATTTGACTCTAGATGGGCGAACAAAGCGTTCGGTAAATTGATTATGTCAATGAAAAACTTATTTGACGTTTGCCCCTATTCTATCACCTGTTCCGATGTTAGATATGCATTTGTGAAATGTTACGACTTGATAAGTTAAAGTTACATTCTGTTTTCAAACGTTATCTGTCACTGAGGAATGTTAACTTGCCGTTTAAAGTTCATAGTATAGGAAATGTGTGTTTGGTAACCTCGGAAACTACTGCAACTGGTTTTAGAAATTCTTTCTCTAACGGAACCTCCTGCCTCTAAGTTTTTTAGGCTTAAGTTAAAGTTAGCAGTGAGCGAGAAAAGTATCAATAAACGTTCTTGAAAACGAGACTAGTCTTTTAGATAATGTGTATGAGTTAGGCAAACAGTTCGATATGATTTCTGAAGTTTTGAGTGTCCCATCTGTCTACAGTCACATGGAGTGTGCCTAGCTCCATATTTATATGGGCAAGACGTTAAATATATCGTTTGTACTATTCATTGACATCTTTGACAGATGGTTGCTTTTGGACTTGACCTCAGCGTTACCCATTATTGTGGTTCGAGAAAGCAGATGGAAAAGTAGTCTCTTTGTTATTTGATAATACGAGCTATATTTGTTTGTACGTGTCATGTGTGGTTTAGGGTTGTGTTAAACATAAAGCCATTAAAAGACGAAAGTAGTAGATAAAAATATTATTTTATTCATACTCTGCGTTTGGAAGCGTAATAAATACGAAAAAATTTCATATCCTAGCTAAAAATTACATCACAAAATTATTTACTTACGTATAATTCTTACAATTAAGCTATTTACAATTGACTAGGGTACATTTCAGTTCTGCAATACCTTTTACTTTTATAGCTATATTTACAGTACATATTTTCACACAGTTCTCACTTCACATGATATATTCAATATAAGTACCTAACATTATCACAAATACTCATGTCAGGCCTTAAAATTAATCAGGAACCTTAAAGTACCAGTGTGTGTAAGATACATTATTACTCGTTTACATTAAAACCTATGCATGTATGCAAAAAGGAATGTATTGATTTTATTTCATTACCATATTCAAGAACTCATAAACACAAGTGGACAGTGAATGCTATTCAAACAGGTACAAAATATACTACAAATATGTTCAGAATTAATTACAGTCATCAATACTCAATAGTACTTACAGTACAATAAAAAAGTTTTCTAGTCTGGCATAAAAGACCGATTACTGTTACATAATATAATTTTAATATTACAGCACCAACAAAGATAAGCTTACAAACATAATTTGCGTCCAGTACATATGCCAGTTAATTTATAAAATGTTTATACAATTTTATTCTATTTACAGATACATTTTAAATCACAATGATCGTTCTATACAAAGTAAGTCTTTCTAGGATGCGTTGTGCTCGACATGGGAATTTGTTGTGCTGGCCTTAGAGGTCGTTCCTCGCACTGATGATTATCGATAGAGACGTAACTGTGATGGTGCGGTAACCGATCGTCTGGCCGACCTTCGCTACTTGCAACCGAACACGTTTCGTCCTCCGTACTGCGCGCTGACACCTCTGCGCTCGCGCTTGTCGAGTGCATCGGACTCGACATCATCAAACCAGGCGGATTCATACCATACTTATACCAAGGATCGTGAGAAGTTGGCGGCGCAGTATACCTCAAGTTCCCATGACGACCAAACGCTTCCCTGTTACCACTTTTCATATTATTCGCATTATGAAGCGTCCGATTTGGAAGAGTCACGTCCACATCCGGTAACCGAAAATTTAGCTTTTCCCAACAATTTCTCTCGCCCCACACGATCACTGTACACGTTTTAAGTAACACTTTTAAGTCTGGATCAATGTTTATAGCACTCAAGTCCGTCGTCACCAGGAATATTATCTTTTGACGTCTATGCCTAACGTTCACTGAATTGATTGCACTTTGAATAGCCGCGTTCGATTCCGCCGCGTACCATTCTTGTTGCAAGAATGTTATTGATAGCACTATAACGAGTCTTTTTGAACTTTCCGAGGCACTCACTAAACTGTCACCTGAACGTCTTTCAACCAAGGGCAAGTCCCTGTGTTGTAAACATAACGTATGTCCCATGTTTTCGAGTTCGGAACTCACGGCGCGAGTCACGAAGTCTTCATCTCGTGGATTGTATACAAAAAAAGCATCAAATCGTTTGTTTTTGTTATCGTTCATATCTTTCGGAGTCGAAGTGAATACTCTTACACCGTATCTTGAATGCATCCATAATTTAAAATCTTCCCGGAACATGAAGAGCAAAGCACACATTAGTAAGAGAATAATTGCTATTATCAGCACCGCAGCGATATATGGAATGTAATTTTCGACACCGTCATGCGATTCAATGAATAATCGTTTCAATGTTTCGGTGCCGGTCTCTTCGGTAGTGGTTTCTGTTTTACATTCCTTAGCCACTGTTGCGATGGTTTTATTCATAGCTTGACCATGAGCAAAGTAGCACATCATACTCTCTGTATCTTTTGACTTTTTTAGTAACCACTGATTCAGCTGGTTGACGTCTTTACAATCACAAATCCAGTTATTCCCATCTACTGAGACACGGGTGCGGGGATCGCTGTCTGTAATGACTCTCCACGGCATGTAATCAACGTACCCGTTATTGTCTAGGCCTAAGTATTCCAGTGAAGGTAGATAATTAAACGTATCATTTTCTATAACCTTGATCTTGTTGTCACTGAGATAAAGCTCGTTCAAATTTGGTAATCTCGTGAATTGTGTATTTCTCAGTACTTCCAATTTATTGTTCTCCAAATGAAGAATTCTCAACGATTCAATACCGTTAAATGTTCTATTTTGTATTGTATTTATATTGCTGTTATTGAGATACAAGACTTGCAACTTTTTCTTGCCAATAAAAACGTGATTTCCTAACTCTTTCAAGTCATTTCCATCTAAGTATATTTCGGTCGCGTCCATCGGTATTCTGTCCGGCACGTGATCGTAGCCAGCATTCGAACAATCGACTACGTTAGTGGTAGTCCAAGTTTGATCATGATAACACGAGCATTTATCTGGACAAGTCATCTTACAATCACAGGCGTCAAAGTCACAACAATGGCACACCGCGAAACAATGTGACTCGTACTCGCACAGAAATTCTGAAGATTTTACTTCAAGCAATAGCATATCCGATCTGGTTCGTGAATGGGTTAAAGAGCACCTTACACTTTCTAAATCCATTACTCTCGGGCGCTGCCTGAGGTCACTTAATTGGTTAATTGTCTGCAGCCATTCCATTGTGCAGTCACACTCAAATGGATTTTCGCTAATATAAAACTCTGGTAAATCTTTGTCATCTGGAACAGATGATATCGCAAAGGCACCGAGCTCCAATGTTCTTATTTTGTTTGCATACAACATTACTTTATTCAGATTGTACTTTTGTAAAAATGTTCCTGGGCTTATTTTATCAATGTTATTGTTATTTAAAACAACTGTCTCTATACTACTTGGAAAAGAGAATTCGTCGATGCTTCGTAGCTTATTGTAACTAATATCGAGCATTTTAACTGAACATGATTCCTTGAGCCCGTATGTATCTTCAAGCTTTTCAATTTTATTCTCGTGCATATCCAACCATTCCAGATTAGTAGGAATATGGCTGTAATCAAACCAAAGTAACTCGTTGTTAGACACGTTTAACCAAACAAGCGGTTGGGTGTTAGTAAATATGCCTTTCAAGTCCACTAGTTTGTTACCGTCCAGTCCGATTGCTTTTAACTGTTGGTTTGAAGCAAAAGCTCCGTCGTCTATTTGATCTATGTTGTTTGAAGCCAAGTTCAATATTTGCATTGAAGGTAATGCAGCAAATGTATCCTTTGATATTTTTTCTATCTTATTTCCAACAAGTCTTAAGCCATACAAATCATCTAATCCTTCAAACTGTGATGTTGAGACTTTCGTTATCCTGTTCATGCCCAAGTCCAAGGAAGTTAGAAATCTCAGTGTTTTTATAGCCTCTGGTACTTCTGATAACTGGTTCCCACTTAGTCCCAAGTCATGAAGTTTCGTTATGTTCTCAAAAGACCGTAAATCGACCTTTGTTATTCTGTTACCGTCGAGAAACAGCTGATTCAGTACATAAAGGTTTGAGAAATGTCCACTGTCAACTTCTAATATGTTATTATGGGCCAGAGAAAGCGAGTGAAGGTTCTTCAAGTTAGAAAATGCACCATCCGCTACACGGGCGATGTTGTTGTGCTCTAAGCTTAAAAACTGAAGGTTGTTTAAATCTTGAAACAGCAGTGCATCTATTTTTGTGATTCTATTATGTGATAAGTTCAGAACAATCAAACGTACTAGTCCTGAAAATGTGTCTCTATTTACCCATTCACTTGTTAATTCATTCACCGACAAATCCAATATTTGTAATTGATCCAATCCTTCCAACAATCCGGGTGCTAGTACACTCAATGAGTTATTATTCAAATATATTTGTTTGATATCTCTTGACGACTGGAACATTTCAGGCGGTAAGGCAGTCAAGGCATTTGTTGACAAATTAAGAATTTGCAAATCACTCAAGCCTACAAAAGCTCTGTCCGCTACAGCTGATATTCTATTGTTTTGTATGAATAACTTTTGAAGCGCGCGTAAACTTGACAATCCGTTGTCAGGTAAAGCCCTTATTTCATTATAGGACATATCCAATGTCTCCAACACAGTGTTGCACGATTTACCAGGTGCAGTTGGTCCGTTGCCCCAGTCGGAAAATCCTAGATTTGATATGTCTTGTAATCTATTTTGTGTTATATTCAACTCTTTCAAATTGTACAAAAGACAGAATATCTCAGGTGGTAGGTTCCAAATATTGTTATCCCCCAAATCCAAACTTCGCAGATCAGTGAGACCCCGGAAAGTGTCTCTATGAAATTCCATGGACATCGCTGACCAATCTGTATTGTGAGTTCTAATAGACAAGCTTCTTAATCCACTAAGCGGTGATAGTACTGCAGATGGAACATATCGAATCTTACAAGACTCTATCCTCAGTTCTTTTAGGTTATGAAACCGGGATAAGAGTTGAGTTCCTTCTTCTTTTCTTCTTCCAAAATCGAGAGAGCTCTCGAAAAAGAGAACATCTGTGCAATGTAGGTCTAGGACAGTGATGCGCTGAGCCTGCGACGAGCTTAGACCGGCCAGTAGGTCTGTTGCGCCAGCAGCCGTACGAAGTGAGCACGCTAGCTGGACGCGAGTAGATTCACTAGCATCACCCGACACCCGCTGCCATTCACACTCCTGAGGCGCCTCCGCGACGCGACTCGTGAGTGACGCTGCATCGGCACCCAAGTATACCCAACTCCATGCGGCATACCACACAGCCAATAATCCCATCGATAACATCTCGAATAACTCACTTTAAACTGTCACTTTATTTAAATTGTCACCGTTTGAGTTGATATTATCGCGCACATCGCTGCGTTAGTCCGGACGCGCTCGGAAAACTTCACGAATTTCCCGTCAAACTTGTTTCGAAGTACGACACATAACGGCACGAGTTGGCGAGCTGAGGTGCAGCAAGCGCCTCTCTCGAAGACTCGTGAGAAGCAACTGAGTGTAGCGCAAGGCAAGTTGAGCGACCGGCCGGCGGCGGCACGCTCCCCGCGCACGGTTGCTCCTCCCCTGACAGAGACTTCCGATACGTTCGTCTCTGTCTGTTAAAAAGTTCACAACGGCAACAAGTTGCTCGCCGCAAGATTGGCATGAACAGAAGCGCGCTTTGCGAGCTTTTATAAACATGGCGGTGCTTACTTTGTTTGTTTTGTCTAATCATAAAATTTCAATAGAGTTCCGACTGAAAAGCGTGCGAACTAAATAAATATATTAGCTTTTATTACACGATATACCTACATATATTCAAACTTTGTACAGATAGGTATCTGAAGTTTTTTTGGCTTCAGTTTATTTTGAAAAACCCGATATCTACATGTCAGGGAAGTAGTGATAAAATATTATTGTGTTTTCTGCTTGCTTAGTATAAATAAATCTTAATTGCTTGTACTTTTTAATCTAAGTGATAACCTGAAATAACAGTACGAAAATTGTATCTAATCTCACATATATTCCAATACATAAGATATGCAAGATACCGTCGATATTTATCACTCCTTATCACCTGAGAACTACGTGCATACTTTCACATGATCGCTGATAATGCAATACAATTCCATTATCACTTCTTAAAATTCGCTTTTGTTCTACAAATCGGGGCCTACCTGGGGAATGACGCATTTTCGATAACTCTTTTTATCTAGCTCGTCAACTTCTCATGATGACGTCAGAAGTAACGAGTTCGATCCTTCCTTAAAACCTTTACTTGACTGATAAATCAGGTACTAAAGGATTAAAGTGTGAAGTAGGTGATTAGTAATTTCCTTACTTTATCATTCCATTCTTTATGGACGACTTCGTATTTTATCAATGCTAATGCATTCTTTAATTCCTTTTTCCTTATGCTGGGTACGTTATCGTACACACGGAACAATAAAAAAATAATTACACCCTGTATTAAAAACTAAAAGTACTTACCGCATTAATTTCACAAAAGTTATTTGAAGCATTCTAACTGTACTGAGCATTAATTAAAAAATACCGCATAAAAATAACATTAAGTTGAAAATACCTGAACTACTGTACGGCGACGTGTTCAATACTTCGGTTTCTTTGGTATTTTATCACAGAATCAAATGTAGAAGCGAACACGCAATTCAGTTGGACAAACAAAAGGCGTCGGGAACATGAAAAGGGCTTTATTGGCATTCTCGGCGGCGAAACACAAAAATTGTACCGCAAAGTTAACTGATCTAAACGAGTGCACTTCGTACTGACGCGAAGTGATGGCATGGCGACGATTTATGAATAACAGATTTTATTGAAATTATGAATTGGTTTTGATCCAATTTTTATTGCTGTATTAACTTAAATCGAGTAGTGCGTACCATACATGTGAAGTGAGTCGACAGAGTGAAGTATCTAGCCGATTTAACTGAATCGATTTTTTAATGAATGTTTGTTCATTAAAAAATCGCACGAGCACTTCGGTTACCTACTTCTCGGCACTTATAATATCAGCTTTAAGCACAGATTAATTAATATAGTTACTTCGGTTTTCAGTACTAAATATTCTTAGCTATTTGACAGATGTGGCCTATCCTAGGCATAATGCTCGAATTAATGGAGACCACATTCAATAAAACAAAAAGGTGAAGTCATCATTTATAATTTAAATATTTATCCAGCCCACGTCTAAACTAGTTTTGATAAAATATTGCGATCTTTATCGAAAGTGATCATCGATAACGACCATCGATTGCGATCATCGATCTTCAACTTTTTTTAAAGAACAACTCGTGAGACAACTTAATTACTGATGTGCTTATAAAATAGGCCTACTCAATAAACTTAGTTAGTCGTCTGTCGTATCAACGTTGTGCTAACGTGTGGCCCTTTCACTCAGGAAGTTGTAAAACTGAACTGCTCTTCTTAAAAAATCAACCAGTACAAATTGACCTTCCATCCCCCTAGAACTTTGTACTAAACAGACAAATGTCTCACTAACAATTCCCTATAAAGTATTCGCAATTTAAACAAACCTCTGAAAATTTAAAATACGATTGTTCCCTGACGTCGCCGTCGACTTTTAGAAAACGAAAACAAGATTTGGGGGCACGGCAGTGCCCCCGCCAAGTCGAGCGCAAAGCAAATACTGCCGTACCATCCTTTACTGGAACCATTTCGACGCATTTTCAGGCCTCTGTTTGAGAACGTCTGGATAATACCAGAACGCCGAAATTTTCATCATCCAGAAAGCTGTGATCACATACGTAAAACCCAGAATTTCAAGTCTGTAGGTCATTTAAGTTAGAAGTTAATCGAANGCAAACACTGCCGTACCATCCTTTACTGGAACCATTTCGACGCATTTTCAGGCCTCTGTTTGAGAACGTCTGGATAATACCAGAACGCCGAAATTTTCATCATCCAGAAAGCTGTGATCACATACGTAAAACCCAGAATTTCAAGTCTGTAGGTCATTTAAGTTAGAAGTTAATCGAAAGCAAAGTTTCGTATTTTCGACACTCACTCACTCATGATCATCAAAATAGAACTAGTACTTCCAATAAACTCAGAGAGCTGAAATTTGGAACAGAGCTAGGATTTAATGACCACATATAAGGAAAACTATAAAAACTAGGATAATCGAAGATCTGGAGTACCTGGTGATTAGTGGTGATCCTGATAAGAAAACACAAAAGCCCAACCAAACTATTAGAGG
>NWSH02000437.1:4753210-4804132 GCA_002382865.2 Heliothis virescens | reverse complement strand
CGGCTCATTGCGAACGGTGCGTTGCGTTTGGATGGTTGTATCCGCCTCGCTGCGGATGTACGCGTGCATTATGAACGACAAAGAAATATTAAGAAAAGCAGTTTTATTATATGAAAGTAATAGATTATTATGGGATCCTAAACATAATCATTATTTTAATAAAAATAAAAGAGAAGACGTATGGCGCATAATCGCGAACGAAGTAAATGTAACCGTCGCTGAATTGAAAAAAAAAAATAATTCTCTTCTAGGATCTTCTAANTAAAATTGGAGTTATTTTCTTCAAATGAGAGATCATCGAAAAGCTTATTTCCGTGTTCATAACGCAGGCGGAGGAACTTTTTAACCCACCAACGACGACGAATCTTTTCTTTCCTTTTCTTTTCAATAATTGAATTAATAATTATAAAAGCAGCAGCGGATACGCGCACGCGATGCAAAGGCGCCATCTTGACTGCTGCTATGTGGGTTGGATCGGCCCGAGCATACGCTGCGCGCTGTTTGGCCCGAGCAAACGCAGTTTCATTTTCGCAGTCGAGGCGTGCGTTGATATTGTACGCGGCGCACGCCTCGAACGTGCATGCGCGGCTACGTCCACACCTAACGTAATGCTCGCACTGAGGCACTTTGATATTGAAGCATTTGCCGACATACGTTGGCTCGCCCTCGCGCATGCGGAGCGCTTGCCTCGCCACGAATATACAGGTCCACACTTGGCGAGGCATGCGTTGTGCGCCGTTCGGAGCGCATGCCTCGCAATGTGTGGATCCACCTTAATATGCATACACGTGGGTGTTGTGGGTGATTTTGTAAAATAGTGAAGGTTTCAAGGATCAAAGATCTCCACATCGATATGAACAACTACCGTATTTGGGCTTATTTTATATCCGTACCTACGTATTGATTAGACCTTTACCAATCTACACCGAAACATTTTATTATCGCCGTAGCGCCATCAAGCCAAATGACACGCCTGGCTACCGGGATATGGGATCCCAAACTTGAATTTTAAAACACATTATTTTATAGAAAAAAATACCTGCCTCCATTCATTAGTCAAACTCTAGATCAAAATCAATTGGACTTGTAAAGTCGGCGCGGCAGCTTGTTGCAACTTTGGCGACTACAATGAGATAGTAGTTTGCAATAATTTCGACAGATGGCTCTACTAGTAGTCTTGTAAATTCAGTAATGATGATTACGATAATTATAATTTTGAACAATATTATTTAAAACTTGAAAGAGTGATGATGATGAGATTATTTTCATGTCTCTAATTTAATAGAAAACTGAATTGAGATTGGAATATTAAAATGTTTGTTCAAAAATCAGAATTTACATTAAGAATACCAAAACTTAATTTTTTCCAATAAAATATAAACTTATATAAAACGTTTTTAATTTTATAACTGCATAAAATGTAGGAAAGCTGGGGCATTTTATTTATTTATTATCTAGTAGCAGTTTTTTTTTTATTTACTATTAATGTTTTTCTGAGCTGGCAGCTCTAAAAAATGCACTCTGTCAAACGACATTACTGTCACTAGCACAGTCGTACATCTTTAGCATTATTTTCTTTGTCTATAACGCTGTGCTTAAGACGAGTTAAAACTTTTTCATGCTTGAAATGTTGAGTTATGTAAAACAGATACCTGTATCTGCTCGAAGTAGATTTTGAGTTTGACAGTTCATAGATCGTGAGCCATTGCAGTTGCATTCACTTTGTTTGCTTTGTTTTGAACGTATTGCTCAACAAGTTTTTGACTGTGCCGTGATAATAACATCCTAACATATTATAAGAGAAATTAAAATTCCACCGGATATGCATACAATTTTACACCTAAAGGAGTAAGTAGAAACTTTTGTTTAAAGTTTTAGAACGGTTATTTTGTGTTAATTTTTTTTATTAGTATTTTATGGCTGAGTTTAGAAACAAAATTTCTTGAAAATTAAATGAAAGCTAATGCGTGTGTTGACGATAAGGGTGTATAAAGCTTTGATAACTTGTAAATGTTTTTACAAACAGCAAGTGTAAGCAAAGTCATCTTTATGAAGCAAAAGCTTTACAATCGACAAAAACAACACTATTTATGGTAAATATAACATGAATACAACATTTCCTGGTGTCTAGAACAAATAATATATGTATTTCTATTGTGTTTGCTAGTGAACTACACTACAATGAATGATACATTTCACTTTTGGAAAACAGGGGTTGTTTGAATGACTGTTTGCTATCAAATTACATGATTACTTGCATAATTAAAGATTTTACTAAGAAACACAGTTGAATAACCACAAAATTGACTGATTGTTGCATATTCAGTATTGCATCACAATAAAATTACACAATAATATTTCCAGTAGATATACAAGAAATCTGGAACTTTTCAAAACCTGGCTTGACTGTCCTTTATGACATTGTGTTATTTTTAACTGGCTTGTTAAAAAAAAGTGAATTAAATAACATTTATCTACTAACAACAAGAATTGCAATCTAAACAATAGTAGTTCTATTCGGTTCAGTTACTTACTCCCTGTATGACACGTTGGGAATCACCAAAATTTTAGAAAGCAAAATTGAGGTGATTCCCTATGTGTCATACAATTCTGGCCATTCACAATGTGGAAAATTTCATTAACAGTAATTTTCTTTGCTAATTGTAATGCCAGTGACTTTATACTGCAGAGAGTATATCAAAATAATACCTCTGAATTATTATTGTCTGGCAGACAGACGAGGCAGAAAGATAGATGTTTTAGTCAATTTTTATGCTCAGTCAATTATATTAACCTTGACTCGCTTCTAAACAAGTTTAAACAGTTTTAGAATAAAGATATTTAAAAAAAGATGACTAAAATGTACTTTTTTAGACCTTAAATCACATGTTAAACTAAAAGATCAATAAACATAATATCTTTATTTTCTTGTCATTGTTACTGGTGCCAGAATATCTATTAACTTTAAATGCAGCTTCATTCTGGTTACAGTAAAATTATAATAATGTATTAGAAGTGCTATCACTATACATAGAAAAGAAACAATGACAAGTATGAGTCAGCAAAATCACTAGAAACAATTTAAAAAAATGCATTGTCAATATGGGTATACCATGGTACAATGCAATTATGTACAGATGACAGCGAACCAACCTTCCCAAATGTGTCAAATTTTACCAATTGAATATTAACCTTCCACTATTGTGATAAGGTTGAAAATCTATAGCAGAAATTTGACAGATTGTGGTAACTTGATGTGCTGTCGTCTGTACACTGATACTTTCAGTAGGCATCCATAAGAAATTGGCTAACCCACACCTAATTAGTGTAGAGGCAAGCACTTATCGCTACTAAATGAGCTAACCTGCCAGAACTTAAAGAGAAGCTAGTTCCTATGCAGGACATGTTAGCTGGACAATCCAGTTTTGTTAGACCTTGGATTATCAATTTGAAACAAAGATTTTAAGTCTTAAATCCATAGTGCCCTCAGTTGTTATCGGAAATAAATTGGTGTACATAATAAAGAATATATCTATCTATAACGAAAATGTTTGCATCACACATCCTTCACCTTGGATATTAATTTACATAAAAGTTCAATAACATCTCTTTTCAATGTGAATTCAAGGTTACAATTCAAGGTTATAGAAAAGCATAAAAAAATTACATGTTTCTTTAAAAATAACTTTGATTCACATTTTCTCTCCACCGGCAAAATCTTATAACTATAGCTCTATATTTCTTACTTTTTAAAACAAGTTTCTTCTATGCATAACAATTTAATTGCTATCTGCTGTTGGTCCTGCCTTGCCATGGTCAGTTCACAATCAGTCCTCTGTGCGAGTCCATCCTAACAGGTTGAATAAAATTCAGGTAAGTCCCTCCTTAGACTATTTCATTAAAATTTTGCAATATCTTTCTGCATACGTATTTATCTACTACAATAATATTTTTATTGTATAAAAATGTATGCACAGACGCACAGAACATCAAGTTACCACAATCAGTCAAATTTCTGCAATAGATTTTAAACTTTATTACAATAGTGGAAGGTTAATGTTCAATTGGTAAAATTTGACAGATTCGGGTAGGTTGATCTGCTGTCGTCTGGACTTAGGTTGCTATTATTGTTATTAAATTCATTAAGGCCCATCTTTTGTTGCATTCAATCCAATCTATCTACGATGGACAGTGGATCTTAATTTGATGATAATGAACAAAAATATTTTTTCTATTTCTAAAGTTTGCTACAAGTGTGAATAAAATTAATGTCGTCATTTCTATGAATGAATTCGTAAACAGCTACTGATTCCGCTACTGAGGCTTAGTAGGCATAAAACAACTAGTTATTGTTTCAGTCAGGACCTGCACAGTGAATCACTGATAGTGTACAAATCAATAGAGTCTATAATAAGTGCTCCTTATCAGTGTACTCAGTATACTTAACCAATTTCCGTTCAAATGACACTAATATAACGTTGCCTAGTTCAAGATAACGTAACATTGACATAGTAACATAATTTTATTTTGACAATTATGCCAAATGATATTTCAAGGTGGTGCTCATTAAAAATGCAGACACGTCATGGCGTGATTTAGCGTTCGCTTAGTGATCGTCATTTGTTTCATTTCTGTTACTTGTTTACCTACTACTCTGCTGTTGTATAGATTGACTAGGTACCTACCAATTGTGGTATTCTTTTTCTATGACTTAACACACATAAGCTCTGAATCTTGAAGATTCAGGCTTTAGATCAGTAAAACATTTACTAATCTATACTAATAGGCTCAAAAACTACTGGACCGATTTTAAAAATTCTTTCACCATTCGAAAGCTACATTATCCACGAGTGACATAGGCTATATTTTATCCGGGTACGGGCAGTAATTCCCACGGGATGCGAGTGAAACCGCGGGAAAATGGCTAGTATATACTATAGGTGGCACTTATTGTAATTGGTCTGAGCCTTAAAATGTTTGAGGAAAAGGTTTTCCGAAACTGACATTGCTTGCGCAAAAATTGTTTCTAAATTCGATCGTTATTAAAGAGCAATGGTGCACTCGATCCCGTTACTTGAGACGTATGACTAAGATGTTGTTTACGAATACGAGGAAATGTAAAAAAACCTAGACCATTCACAACATTTTATCTTCATGCATTTTCAAATGGCCAAACGATCGATAATTTGGTAATTTTGTTTTTTTGTGTATTGATCTAAATATGATGAATATGTATGTACGATGCGTATTTTGTTAACCGCTTATCATTGGTCAATGACATTTGCACTCAAATGGTTCATCATCGTTATTAGATGAATGTTAAAGGTTATTGAACTTACTAGGTCTTTTATTTAGCTCAAAACAGGTATCGCGCGTAACTCTTGTTAAAAGTGAAAACAAAATTACCAAAAGGAGTTTCAAAGTGGTGAAGGAAACACCAGATTTCCGCGAAATAATTTGGCAAACAAATCGTAAAGGAGACGGTTGAAATGACTTCTAAGAAACATCGGTTTTTTTCACCAAATTACCAACTAGTCAGATGCAACTACCAAGCAAAAAAAAAACAAATATCAAAGTGATTTTAATTCACTAAGTAATTATTTATCAATCCTAAACACAAGTAATAGTGGTAATAGGTAGTCAGTTATGCTGAAATTTAAAGCAAGATAAACGCAATGAGTCATTGCAGATTGAAATACAACACCCAACAATAATTATGTGTGAAACGATAATTCATTTAACGATAAATTTGCTGAAACTAGGCGACTAACTAGCTAAATTAATGCGACTTTTTGGGGGCAAATTAAAGAAAAATCTAGAAGAAATGGGCCTTAGACTTTCATAGCAACACACCTATTATAAATGTATAACATATCTTTAAGAAGAGTCATTCGCAACTATCTTTACGTCTAGCTAGGACTATAATGGCAGATATTTCCGCAACATTGCCATATAACGCCGTCTCTCAGTGTTTTGCGGTTCAGTTGCTGATCGGCCTTGGCAATCGTCAATCGCTGACCGGTCAACGACTTTATATGTTCTCGAATTTTTATATATGTTGTTTACTTACCTAGTTATGTAGGTGTCTTCTACCGGCAAGGTCGACGTTAAGTCATTGGTTATTCTCAGTGTGGAACTTAATTTACATGTGTGTACTATTGCCTTGGATTACATAAATATATCCTCTACACTGTTTTACATTTAAATGTTTAATTGTGAATTTTGTTAAGGTAAATCCGTTTAGTGACGACTTAGGTCTTGTGTGTGATAATATTCTGATATCCAGTGTGTTTGCAGATGAAAAGTGAACCGGGAAAATGGACCTTAACAAACGGCTGCTGCTACAAAAGCACCAGCAGGCCATTATCGACGATCTAGATGTGGTGTATATTTATGATGAGCTGTTCACGAAAAATGTAATCTCAGCCGAAGAGTTCCAGCATATTCTCAATGTTGTAAGTAGACTTTGTTCCATGTTCAATGAAACAGAAAAATGTGGCACGTTCAAAGCTTTTATGAAGGACATAGATCAGCTGAGGCATAGAAAAGAATTTCGGACGACTTGACCCCAAGATGTCCCTTGAATGATGTGACTTGAAACTATAAGCTTTAAGTTATAGGTACTTATGTTAACTCGTCTCCTACAATGCGTTGGTTACAGGAAAACAACATGATAATTAGTTTCGATATTGTTACAATAATGTAAACGATAAAAGTAGATGGATGGAGTGAAACATATTTACACATCCAAATTTTCATGACGCTTTTCCAAAAGGTATCTATTAGTGAATAAATGAATGAAAAAGGACCCCCTTCATTTCATAAAATGAAATCTTGTCCGTCCACAAAGTCAATTCGTGCCATTTTAATATTACTTGATATCACACTAACTAGTTTATGAAATTGTATTCTAGTTTGTAAATGAATAGTAATAATTATTATTACGGTGATATTTGGATAGGTTTTATTATCATTTTTATACGAACTACTACTATCAGGTTACAGGTTCTGTTGAAGGAACAGGTTCTGGTTGCTATCTGGCAAAACACAAACGTAACTTAATTGGCTTCTCTATGTATTATCTAATTTGAGTCAACTTTTCCCAGAACTCTCGCGTCGAAAAAACTCGGTTCTTATTGGAATCGTTGATCCGTAGCGGTAGCAACGAGTCCTATCAGGCGTTTGTAGACAGCTTGCATAAAGACTACAAGTGGCTTTGGGAGAAACTGGCCATAGAGAACAACAATCCGATGCCTAATGATAGCTTTGAGGACAGCCTTAGCAAAGGCGATGTGCCGAGGCTGCCCGACCATCATGTGAGAAGGGCAAAAGTGGTAAGCAGAAACTGTAATATTATTCCGTAATTTTGCATGCCTATTGTATGAGTCACTGGAATTCGTATATGTACGTACCCCTGTGCTAATGTGACAAGTTAGTAACAGCTCAATATGTAGCTCATAATAATATTTTGTCGATATAAATTGTCCTTATAGATCGAATGCAAATTAGAAGATATGATTGTTACCAAGTAGTATATTTTCATGTTTCTTTCTCTCCTCATTCTCCAAACAAACTATCTACATTCGAAAAAATATCAAGCTCTGTATTTATAGCGCACAACTTTATTTACCAAGTCCGATAATGAATCTACAATACCAACAAAATCAATGAACGGCTTTATAAAGATTGAAATACCACGATTGATAATAGTTAGCATGAGTAATCTAATGAAGAAACTAGCACATCAATCCCAAATGTGTTAAATTGATGCATCAATATGGATAGTAAGACGATTCAATCAACGACTTTGATAGTGGCACTGTATTTGGTGCACATTTGTTTAATATGCATTTTCTTTACCGTACATCGCTATAAAAAATACATTACGTAATGTTCTTCTTTTGAACATATATCGCCACATACATCGCGCCTTAATTTTGAATTAGACAAATAATCTTTTTAGAACTTGTTTTTTGAATCATGGCCGTAGCATTTAATACAGGTTTTGCTGTTCCACAAACCTACTTCAGGCACCAGTCCCTCTCAAAGTTAACAATATCGAATTGTTAGATTCCTGGCATATTATAATAACTTTACTAATTTGTAACTTTTGTGGCGAGAAAAAAATACCCCGTGCAGAGAAATATACCAATTATAGGCACCTACATCACATCAGTCACGAAAACACAGACTGCAAGTTTATTCACCGCGATTAAATCACTCCCTGGAGCATACCTGTACTGAAATCTCAAACCTGCAGCCAACATTTGGCATTTCCCGACTGCAAACATTATTTTTCGTATTCCTGAATGAATTCGTCACGGTTTTCCTCCTGAATTAGTTGATTAAACCCTTTTTGAGAATTCCCAAAATCAATTCGGGATTTCCTTTTGAAACATTCATTTTGAAAGCGTAGAATGACGAACGACATGGTTGCACTACGCAAGTCCATTTTGACTGAATTACCAAGAATTGTGTTATTCGATAGTTTTTTATGTCTTCTAGGAACAAATTGTAGCAGATAGCCTTAAAGTGCTGGCGCGACATAAGGTCTTGGCAATTCATGGCATGCCTGGCTCAGGAAAGACTTGTGTCGTTCTCAGCGCTTTACGAGACAACCCTGATCTGGTTACCAACAACTTCAACGGCGTGGTATTCTGGGTGAACTTTGGCAACTGTAAGACTGACGATGACATTATTTTTCAGCAAAGCAAGTGAGTATATACCTACTATCCAGTTTTATTTAAGGTCAAATTGTATCCTCAATGATGCGAATATGGCCTGCCATTGCGCAATTTTTTATCGGCATTTTCATCATTACTTATAATTAATTTATGAGTACCTAATTATTTTATTTTCTTTACGGACTTTCGAGCTAAGATTGAAGTTGACCCACAATAATATACTTACGAAAGACATAATTTTCATTTTACAGATTATTAAGAAAAGCGTCCTCAATTTACACACTAAATTCGTACATGAACTTATCAGTTTCTATGTCGAGTATTGGGTCTAATGGCGACAGTCAATCCTCGTCAAATTACGAGTGGACCATGATTGATCTCAAGGACAAGCTCAAGAAACAGTTCTCTGAGACGCCTTTGAAAGAATCCCTTCTTGTCTTAGACGAGGTAAACGATAAGAAAGGCTTGGAGGCTTTCGATATTGGATGCAAGATTTTGGTGACGACACGCGACACTAGTGTGGTTGCTAACTATCACCCGCAAATCATCAAAGTAAGTAGCTTGTATTGTAAAATCTAAATAATTAAACAATATTGATCAAAATAAATATCGTGGCCAAACAATAGATCCATTCGACGTAGTTTTAATGCCCTGTGTGATAAAATGATTTTCATTAAAAAACCTTCCCATATTAACAATAATAAACTGGGACATGCCTACTCAATGATAAATCTGCGCTAAATATTCTATTCTTATTATTTTAACAATTTTCCTTATTTTTATCAATATTGTAAACGGTTTCACCTTATTTGGCCATAATAATGCATGAATAATGTTTGTTTTCCCATAATTTGTCCCATAATCTCAATGTTATTGTGATAAGCCTGCAAGGACACTTCGTCACTAATGGCTACCTATTTAAATACTCTAAACTATAATAGCGATAGAAACGTACTTACAAGTTGTTTCTAAACAATACCAAATGTCACATTTAAGCATGGCAAAGCCTTGTAGAGCCATTGAATGGCTCTAACAAGTTTAAATTTGACAAAAAGTATTATACCTTTACTTCTTTACATAATACACCGATACTTCATGGATTTGTATTAGACTATAGGACTGGATGTTTTCAGTCAAAACTCGATTTAGAAGTTCAATAAGTAAAGAATCCACGAACGATTACAAATATATTGAATCTAAAATACATACCTTTGGTTAATCAAAGGCAAAAATTCTATTATGCAATGCTTTGGTCGGAAACGTGGGTAATTGATGATAATTCTAAAATCAACCAAATTGACGCATTACATCATTCACGTTCGTTCATCGCCCCCACACTAAACGCAAAAACATTGTAGGATATGTTTTTACTATTAATATAAGTTCTCGTAATATATATTATCGCCAAAGAGGTAGGCAGAAGTGTTCTTAGAGTACGCCCACAAATATGCTAAAATATCTTGTAGCTAAAAAAATCAGTTGAAGACTAGCTTACGTCAAATAACTTTGCCTCTCCGAAATAGACTAATGACTAGTGACTGCGCAAAAGTCAAAATATTTGAATGAAACACCACTGCGCAAGCGCGAAGTGTCAAGTGAATGAAAAGGGGCAATTTTGACTCTCTCACCATTTGTTCGTACAGATCTCGTCAAGAAGAATTGCTTGTCCAAAGTTGGCTTCTATTGGCTTCACAATATATGTATAGTCAAAAACTTACTAACACTGCGACGACGTCAAATAACTATCTTTTAGTGCGAACCCTATAAACATTCATGTTGACTCTTGTATTTACGGTAACAATTTTTTTTACTAATATTTCAATTATAATCCACAGATAGAAAACAGCTTAGAAGAAAAAGAGTCTTTAGAAATCTTCGCTTATTCCCTTGAAGTACCTGTATCCAAGTTACCGTGGCAGGCTAAGAAAATACATGAGATTTGCAAAGGAAATCCTTTCAACATCGGCCTCATTGGTGCCCAGCTAGCTGAAAATAGGGAGCGATTGATCGACGATCCAAAACGGTGGAATTACTATATCAAACAGCTGAAGAATAAGAATAACCATTTTTCATTGTAAGTATAAACTTTTTGACCTTATAGATAAACTGTTGCTGAGTGCAAAAATTAAAACAAAAGCCGCCCTTTCTCAATGAACAGGTTCAATGGCAAGCAATGCTGATGATTAATCAAATGGATACCAGATAATTGCACAATATTACTTCACAAAGATATAGTCCTTGCTAGGTCGATGAGCTAGATTATTGATAAAAAAAGCTGTCGACGTAAATTATTAAAGTCTCTAAAGACAAAGGTTTGCAGTATAATTATGTTATTTTATTACATTTCAGCATCCCAACAAGTCAGTCCTACAATCCGATGAAAACAATTGAAGTGTGCATCAACTCTTTAAATGATACAGTTCTTCCATTATTTAAGAAGCTCAAAATTCTCCCTGATAACGTCAAAGTATCTGCCAAAGTTCTAAGCAAGCTATGGAATATTGACGCTACGAAAGTAGAATCGATTATGAAAGAATTGCGAAGTAAATCGCTCATAATCGAGTACTACGATCGAGAGCAGAGGAACTATATATACGAAATACATGATCTTATAATGAAGTTCTTGAAAAGTACCAATGAGGATGACTGCAAGAAATTGCACTCAGAATTCCTGAATAGTTACAACTACAATAATGCTAACCCACCTTTAGATATAGTCGATGACGGTTATATAGCGTTCTACATCGGCTACCACATTAAACACACTGAAAATGTAAACGATAAGTGGAGTCTTTTCAACAAATTGTTCTTGAATCTGAAGTTTTTGGGAAACAAAGTTAGGCTGACGGGTACAGCTGACGTGGTTTCAGACCTGCAGAACTATGAAAATTATATCATTAGACATGTAAGTAATAATAATTTATATTCCATAGCAGTATTTAAAGACGTTCTAATCTTTAAATTCACGCAAAACTGGTCTAAGATTGAGGAAAAAGAACTTAACATTAATTATGACGTACATGAGAAAATACAATGACGTCAATATCTAGATAACACGTAACAGGTCTCTATCTTATTAAACCGTCTGTGGTTACACAATGGTAATTTAGTACAATTTACGACTCTAATTTAAATGAATACCTATTTTCCTTAATGTAAATAAAGTGTAAACTATTCGTGTCTTATAGTTTCAATTTTCCTTTATGACGAAGACTTTTAATGCTATACTCAATTTGCTTTTAACAACTGACGCGTCAATCCAATTTTAATGTTTCCCTACAAAACGATGTCTATTTTTCTTTTCAATACACAACCTTCAAATGATATCGTGATTTAATAGTTTATTATTACCATCCTTAAATGACACGGAGTTGTATTCGAAATTTTTAAAATCTGTGCACCATTTTGGCCATGGAGTAAAATACAGACCTCTTTTCGCGTAATCGACAAAAAATGCGTCACTGCTATTCTCACATATAAATTAATTTTCCATATTTTTGTGTGTAACTGCGCTTTATTTCCGTAGGAGTTAGACAAGGAACTGATAAACAGCATCAAAGCGTTCCTAATCACGCACGGAACTGACCTATTCCATTACCCATGCACCGACATTATTCAGAGCATTCTGCAACACGAATCGAAAGGCATTCTTTATTCAAAAGCATCGCAAATTGCTCAAGAAAATTGCAATAACAATGAGCTGTATTTTGATTTTCTGTAAGTATTTTTTGTTAAAATATTTCCTTCTAGTTGTGTTGCCATTTCTTTCAGATTCTTTTAGATTTTTTCCAGTTTTCAATGAAATGTTTTTTTTTCATATTTTTCATTTCCCTTTGCACAAAATATGACTGATGTTGCGCTTACTTCTACAATTATTTTGTTAAAAAGTTACTGGAGAGGTCTCAAGTGTATTTTTTGGCACGACTTCTGTAAAAAATAGTGGGGCAAAAATCTATTAGGCACAGATATTAACTACCAAGTCACGTATCAATGATTCTATTCTAGTCTGATGACAATCTAATGGCTGGTTGTATCAGACATAGACATCTTGTGTCATGCAACAGATGATACTGTTATACATACATTACTATATTACATTGTACTTGTCTAGTCTCAGCTAGACTGTTGTACATAATGTCAATAACATAAATATTCATTGCATAAATATAAATATGCATCACTCTAATCTGACCCTATCCATATTGTCACTGACACTTTTGCACCATCATCATTTAACAAAACCAGTATGTAACGGTTGAATCCAATTTTCAAAAAAAGCTGATCTATGTCCTAAAATTCTGGCTTACGCCTTCAGTACACTGTTATTCTACATCTTATGATCTATGTTTTTTCTCCGTAGTCATGAACAAAACGTGGATGAGATCAAACACTCTACTATCGACGTGAAGGACACAATCACGGCTGTATGCTTTCTAAGGGATTATGTACTCGTCGGTACTAACTCTGGTCTCATTAAGGTATGTTACTTTCTTCTAACATTACTTTATAATAAACAAACAGTTGAATTGATTTTACTGAAATTAAACTTGCGTACTTTTTATGTCGTTATCCTGGACCAAATTACGAAGACTACGTGAACAATAAGAATCGCGAACAGATACTTGGTTCCACTTTTAATTCTAGATTTTAAAGTGTTCGTGGGTCTTTATGTTATTGTTGTCCTGTTAACAAAACTAGATTAACTGGTGTGATTCAGTAAATGCTCCTGACTCCCCTAAACTTATCAAGCAATTACAAACTGGTTTTAGAAACCTTTCGCAATCGCTTGTTGATTGATTTTAGATTCCATTTCAATGAGAACAATATCGATAATCATTTGTACAAAAATTTTACAGTGAAATATGCCCTAAAAATATGTACTACTTTCCTAGTTCTTTCACATCTTCACAAACAAACTGCGCAAAGAGCTCCGCGGGACGGGCTCGCCTATCAAGTGGATCGGTGTGTCGTGTACCACCGACCCGCCGATCGTGGCCGCGCTAGCGTACGACGGTGTTATCAAACTGTGGTACGTCGATGATATCGACTGCGAAGAAGCTGATGATGTTATTGAAGAAGGTATGTTTATATTTTTCGTGATCGTTTTTAAAAAGTTTATAATAAAAAAGTTTTTTTTTTCAGTTCTGCCTAGATAGTTGCCCAAATTAATATGTGTGTCCCAAAAAGAATATCTGTTATTGTAAATCTCTTAGTACACATGACAGCAGGTCAACCTACCCGAATCTGCCAAATTTTAACAGTTGAATATTAAGCTTCCCTTATTATGATAAGGTTGAAAATCTATTGAAGAAATTTGTCAGATTGTAATTTATCTTATCTAATTGAAAGTTCGTTAAAAATAGCAAAATTGTAATGTCATTATACCAATCTATTAAAACTCTTTTACAGAATCAGAAGAAAGCTACAAACACAATAACAGCTACGCGGACACAGAAATAATTCAAGGCTCCTACCTAAACTGTCGTTGGGCGAATAACGAAGAATACCTGATTCTACACACGAGCAAAAAGATTATCTTCTACGATCCCTTCAGAAATGAACGAAATAAGGTCTTCAAAACTATCCAAGACTTCGACAGAGATAGGGAGATTTTGTGCTGTGTGCCTTGCAATTATGACAAGAATATCATCGTGGCCACAGACGGTAATACGAAGTTGGTCGAAGTTATCGACTTGAAGACTAAAGAGAGAGTCATCACGTTTGAAGAGACTGATATAGTTTTAGATCTGGTTACAGTTCCTCGTAAGTAGATACTTTCTTATGTATTATTGTATTTTTCTTTTAGGTACTTGGTATAATAGTGTTGTCAGTGTATATCGATATTTTATATCAATAAAATTAAGTAAATAATATCAATAGTATACTATTTGGATTCTGAAGTTAAATAACGACTAGTAAATCTAAGCCTCTACTACAACAGTGTATTATAATAAAAACATGATTTGACTTTATTCCTATACAAACTAGTTTGAGTCATTATTGACAAATTTTGAGTCATCGAATTAGAGTTTCATTTTGAAGTAATAAGGAATATTACACATACATTCTACTATTTTTCCTTCCCTGTGTGTAATTGCTATGAAAGTAATGTACAAATTACGCATATTATGCATGTTCAAAATATAAGTTTCGCATCTCCATCAAATGCTGTAACTTCAAAATTGTTTCTGCACAGTGACTTGTGCAATATTCCGGGACGACAAAAAGTTTGGTGTTAGGTATCTATATACACACTTTAAAATACATTTTTATTTACTTTTCAGGTAGCAACAAAATCATAACATTAAAACCCAACGAAATCATGGAGCATGAAATTAGATTGAACTCCAGTACATTGAAATCAAATACTTGCCGATGTAGAAGAGTTATTCTTAGCGATGATATTAAAGAGAATATGTTGTTCTTGACTGTGGCTGTGAATAAGACTGGGACACTCTTGTTTGTGTCTACGGATGATAGCAGGGTCGTGTGTATAGACTTGAAGACTTATACTTGGTGCTTTGATTTGGAGAATCGGAGGGGGTGAGTTTTTGTTTGTACTGACCTACCTGAATCTGTCAAATTTTAGGAATGGAATGTTAACCTTCCACTATTGTGATAAGGTTGAAAATTTTGTGAAGACAAATGGCAGATTAAGGTAAGTTGATGTGCTGGCGTCTGTACTTGTCTGTCAAATGGGTAAGAAACTATCAAAGAAATATGTTATAATTTCTTTAAAATTGTTGTCTTTGTATTTTTGAAAAAGTGAAATTACTTTTTAAAGGGCAGTTTCGTAAAGATGAAGACCCTTTGTAATTTTGAAAAAGTAATTTTCATTTTAAGAATAAGGTTTACATAAATTTATTTAACTTTTCTTGAAAAACAATCAGCCTCAGTTTTTGTCTGACATTTTAAAGTTTCACAAAACTTGCAGATTAAACCCAATTTATTAACATTTTAAATCCAAGATCTCTGCATTTTCGCTAAACATGTAGACGATATCACAGTTTATTCATAACATTTCAGTAACGTAGTAGCAATGGCAGTGACTGAGATGATGTGGGATGAATTCGAGCCCGGTTCTGATGTACTACTCACTGGCACTGGTGATATTGAGGATTCAGCCAAAGTCTGGTACTTGGACGCTTCGTATATTTCACAGACAGCACAGAAGAATGGGTAAGCTTATTTATTAGTAGTTAATATTGTATAAATTTGTATCTAATAATTAGATGGCGGTATGGTAGATGTGTAAGTAAAAAATAGTGTTTCATATAATTGCATTTACACAAGTATTCCCTTTTCTAATTGAGAACTTTTCGCAATAAATAACTAAATCAGTGTGAGCAATAAGATCTTTAACCATTATCGTTCCATTATGAATTTATAATGTTATTAAAACTATTTCCTTTTCAATGTATTAATTTTATTTAACAATTGACCGTTTTAAATCATCCAACACAATATTACATGTATATATATATTTTTTTTAAGTTCTAAAATCACATTAATAACAAAAGCATCCTATAAATTCTAGGAGAGTACGTCTAACAACAAAATTCGACGTGAGTTTCGTCAACCCTCTATCGCCGCATACACCCAATTCAAATTCACCTAACAGTGGCATTGAAAGTGCTAACCCTACACCTCGAAGGCACCAGTCATTCGCCAACCATCAACAACGAGAAGTCACCAAAATACTACTTAAAAACTCCATGAGCTTAGACAGAAGCTCATTAAAGCCATTGAATTTAAAAGGAATTTGTAACAATAATGAAAATATACTGCAACCGTTGTTGGCTGTGGTTGATGATAAGAATAATATTCAGGTATGTATTGAAGATTAATAAGCACAAAAGTAACATATTGTTCCTAAGAAATTCTTTAAGCGAGTGTTTTGTCTTTAACGAAATATATTTTAACACTTTCTTTCGCACTTTGACATAAGTTCATAAAAAATCACACATTTTGTACCTAACTTGTACATGTAACTAATTGACGCAAACATCTTTTCAGGTAATGCGCGGAAGGAAAGTCCTAACAGAAATCATTGAGAAAGCAGACGAATATATTACCAGAGTAAAAATCTCTCCGTGCAACCAGTACATTATTTACGGACTGAAATCCGGTACCGTGAAAAAATATACGTTACGTACTAAGTCAAATGTCACCGTATTGGATATTTACAGCCCGGTGCAATATTTAAACTTTGTCAATGCTAATTTGTTGATCGTTGCTGGTAAGAACACGTGTTTGATGGCTTACCGGCTGACGGTGAATGGTGATTGGAAACCTGAAATGATGCAGAGGGGTAACAATAATCTTGGATCGCAGGAGATACTGAATGATATTCAGGGTGAGTTGATTATGGTAGACCCCAAATCTAGTAATTACTAAGTGATTTTTCGTTACACGACAATCATTTAAATTCTTTCATTTTACAACATTAAAAAAAACTACAAAACAAGTTAAGAATTAGTAATTGTTAAGCAAAGAGGAATTTTGACTGTTGTGATCTGTTGGATCATGAAACAATAAATAGTAAAATCAAACGTTGATTCTCGATCATCGAACTGTAAAATTAAATTTTGGATTAATATCTGTACTATCTTTTTTTCTAGGCGTCAAAAAGAAGAACGGCCACGCCGACAAATTGACAAGTTCAGGCAGCGAAATCAGCATCTCTTCAAGAGACAGATTATTCCGTAACGGAGAGAACAAAAGTCTATGCAAGGGCAGTGGGCTCGTCGAATGTTTCTATATACAAGACTTAGGTATAATTACAATTGAGTTCAACGCTACCATCAAACTATGGGACGATAGTTTGAAACTGCGCACGATACTGAATGGAAGGCAGTCTGATGTGTTCATCAGTTCGGCTGCTCTGCAGAACAATGTGCTCGTTATTTGTGAGAAGAATAATAACACGTTTCAGGTATGTTCCATTTATGATTTCTCTTTAGATTCAGTATTTGACAGTTTTGTTAGACATATTTACTGGCAGTATCCAGATAAAGTTCTTAATACTCGTAGCTATCTACAACTCTACTTGGAACTTGTGAAACTGACCTTTAAACTAAAAATTTACCCTTCCTCAATTTAATTATCCCCTTAGTGTCAGATATTGGTTGATATTTTAATCGAACTACGAATTTACTAAAATTCATGTTTTTTACAGACATTTGAACTAAAAATAGGCGACGATGTAGAGCTACAAACTATCCAAGAATATAGACTGAACAACGCCATTATCTCATGCGATCTGACAGCTGACGGAAATATCCTCGCGTTGGGACTCGATTCCGGAATGGTTGTGGTGAGTTGTAAAATGGTTTTAACAACTAATGGTTCTGTTTACCTCTCGTAAAATCTCCTTTCATTTTGTAAAATATGGGTAGGTACCAGATTTTTTCTGCGAGCCAAAAGATAGTCGATATGTTGGATCGGCTTAATCCTATATTTTCTCAAGTACTGTCACTTCTTTTTAAACTTATTACAAATATTTTCATTACATCGATATAAAACTCAAAAATATCCAACATTAGGAATTCTCTTGTTAAAAGAAAATATTGTATTTCCAGGTTTGGAACGTGCGAAGTCGGCGTCAACTGACCTTACTAAAACACCACAAGTCCAAAGTCCATTGGTGTTCGTTCTCCCCGGTCCCCGACCGCGTCAACCGCAACTCGATGACGTCATCACCGCATCCAGTACAATCCCCGTACCACTTCCCATCTGCGCAAGACGATGACGTAGATACCGAACAGCCGCCATTAGTACTCGTTACCATGGCAACGGAAATTGTTTGGTGGAATATCACGCAGGTTATGAAGGCGCAGAAGTTTAAGATGGGAAAGAGGTTTGTGTTTTACTTGAGTGATCGGATTTTAAGCTGTAATTTGATATTCGTAAATATAAACGATACCAACAAAAACATTTTATATTTTAGTCTTTTGCCTTCCACGTCAATCGATGCTATATTTTGCTGGGTAACTGCGCAATTTATGGATAAGGTTAAAACTTGACTACAATATCTTCCACTTTTGGTCCCTGGTAAAAATCAGCGCAATTCTGTTCCTAATATAAGTTAAAACCAAATGTTCTTCCAGAACCTACAACGTAATGACACCAATCGGTAGCCCGCTAGAAAACAGAGGCGACACTCCGAAAGCTAACAACAGCCTAAATGTAGGCGCCGCGGCACATTGCAATTTCTTCTTCGGAGACGGGTACGATATGCCGCAGCAGTGCTGGAAAGTTATCTGGAAGAAGAAAACGTGAGTACACTGTTTCATAAGGGGTATAAAACATTATATTAAGAAATCTAATTAAATTTTCAACAGAAATACAAATAATTTCCGTAAAATTTTACCACGTCATTCTATTTTTGCAGGTGCAAACAGGGTTCAAAAAAGAAAGAAATCTTAGCCTGCATCAAACTATCAGGTATGAACGCGAAGAGACTTAGCCACGACGATAAATTCTCTTGTTTCGTCACAGTGGACAATCCCGGCCATATTCACATCATGAACGTAATGCGGACGAACAACACATAGCATACGATCACTGCCATATTGTGCGCTATGTGAAGCAATATTCATGTCACTTGTGTCCTTTTACCGCTACGAGTGAAAAAAGCTAGTAAATAGGTTTTATTCAAAAGGTTGTGCCAAGCGTTCGATTTCTGAACGGATAAAGTTGTGTCACTATTCACAGGGTTGTGATTGGTCGACATTACTGTGGCCAGTTGTATGGTGTAATGAGGGTGGACATAAGTCCACCCTCATTCAAACTCCAATCTCATCAAATTCCAATGCCAAATAAATTAATGAGATTAAAAATTATGTTATATATGCAGTCGAAGTATACTCAATGCAAAAAAATGGTGCTACATTCCTATACAATTTATAATTTTGAAAAAACACGACCTAACTGACAGATAGTAGTGCCAAATAATAAACCTATTTTGTAATAGAAATATGTACTATACTTTAGGGGTGTAGGATAAAGGGTTAAGTAAGCGGTAAAAGGATAATAAACTATTACATATCAATTAATAAAGACAACTGTAGTAACTATCTGCTCAATGAAATACTTAAGGACTAAACACTGCCTTCAATGCATTTATTTTTAAATAGTGAAATAATACTCTTAACATTATTTTAGAAAGTGCTCGCGGTTGTATTACTTACAATAGTAGGTGCTGGTTTTTGTCACAAATTGTAATAAGTGTGCATAGTAAATACTTTTTGCTAGGTTTAAAAGTTGCATACACTTTATTACAAATCTATAGTCAGGTTACTTTGAGTGAATCATTTTATATTATTCTACATAACTCAAGAGCTTAAATGACAAGTATAATACTAAACTAGAATATTATTTGAGATTCTCATTTCTCTGTGCTAGTCCTGTGCATTTTTTCTTAACCACTCAACTATGGATATTGCTTCACATGGCTATGTTATTTCGTGAACTGTTATTTTAGAATAGTACATTTTAGTATGAGTTTATACGCTAATCCCACCAGTAGTGGTATGCTTTATTTGATTTGGGTAAACCATCACCACATACCTAGTTGAAATTAAATTATTTTTCAATCCTTTGGATAAGTAGATGCAATTAAATAAATAATGCATGTGGGGTCCCAGATCGAAATTCGTACTATAATTTAAATGTTTTTCGATAGTTAATTATTAAAATCAATTATTTTATTGTTTATGTTTATGAATAGAAAGGTATTTTTTTGTATTTTGCCCTGAAGGTATTCTAAAAATACATGCAATAATATTATGAAATTTATGAAAAGAGGTGACTATTGGTTTGCTACAAAATTAGGTAATCTCTAAAAAAATATCTCTTTTGGGTCTCATAGTTTACGTATGAATTGTGTGCCATTTTTCGGCTTTTAGAAATAATTAATGAATCGTTAGGTAAAAGGAGGAAAAATTAGATATGTTTATTCTTTCGAACAATAAGAGTACATACGTAATATAGAGCTCACTTTGTTTGCTCACCGTACTGTAAACGCCCAAAACAATTCCAATATACTCTATGCGTAGGGCAATTTTTATAATGTAATTATGTTAAGTCCATGATAGATCTCCTTGTTAAACATAATTTTGTAATTTTTATGAACTAAATAATGTAATGGTGCTTAATATTAAGACGTAGTATATAAACTTTTATATTTACCGACAACTATAAATTCAAATAATTATAGGACTGCTTTCAGCTAAAACATCATAATGGGAATCAAAATTATTTTTCCAAAATCCACAATGTCACAAATCCGGAGCATTTATACTGGAAACAGCATAGTACCATCGCTCTAGAAATCTTTTTTACGTTATAATCACGCACAAAGTTACCTACTATTAATACTAATTTTGACATGACGTTTTAGGCTGTCTCCCTATTAAATGCTCTAGGTTTAAGTATTATGTAAGGCTGACATGAAGAAATTATAAAATAATGTTACTATGTGGAGCACGCTATAAAGGTGATCCAAGGGTGCTAGATCTAAACAGATAATCCAGGGCTTACTCCATAGAGACGAAAATATAGAACAAAAATGAACAACGATTTATAACTATAACATGTACATAAATTAATTATTACTTATATAAAATTGTCGGAGTTTTATACAGTAAAATATTCTTTGTACAGGTAAGAATATGAAAATGAGACTTTAACTTTTATTGCAGTGGTTAGACTCGAAATTTTATGATTATTGTAGAAAATTATAGCTTTATCTTAGTTTTATGTCCCTATGCAGAAAGGTTAATCAAAAATTTCCGCCCAGAAATTGGCAGTACATGCATGTAATAGAAGGTGGGGTTCCGTGGCGAACAATGTTATACGTAATATTTCTCAATGTGTATCCAAAATCCGCCTAGTATACGAAATCACCGAATAAATGCTAAAGGGGATTGTTTAAAAAAATATCTTAAGAAGGTGCCTGAACAGTATACAGAGAAATTGATGCCAATATGCCATGTCAATTTCTCTTTGTTGAGATTCTAATTGTTTTTGTGTCTTTAGAAGTATTTTTTGACGATTTGCTCCGTAACAACTGAACAATAATCCTCTATCTATGGTCTGCGGAAATTCATCACTATGATTAATGCTCAATTCGTGTTTTACAACATCTCTGGATTTTTTTTTTTAAATTAATATTTTAATGATATTCAACTCAGCATAATTGATCAATAACAATGCAATCTTAAATTTTTACCGTCTCGATTTTCAGCTAACATCGAAATTATATTTTATTGAAATGATGATTGGTTTTGTAATAAGGAAAATGTTTTAAATATATTTTTTGATAATACGTTATTTTATTTTTAATACATATATTAAAAAATCTGTAGTTTTATTACTGCCCTATCTACTCTGGTATACTTCCATTATTATGTCACTAGCTTCTTTCCTCATATAATTTATGGTCGGTTTTATACCGACTGCACTGATCACTCGTGGCTTTTGCAGGTATTATAGCTAAAATGAGAGTTGTAGAAGTAAAAAAATATTAATGCAAATGATAGTTATATTCAGAGAGAAACTAATGCATTGAAACAGCCTATCTGTTATCGGCGAATGAAAAGATTATAGCAAAATTATCATCTAAAATGATAATTTCGACGTTTTGGGCACTACTAGGGCATTTCGTCATCAAGGTTTCTAAGAAAAAGATCACGCCTCGTTTGAAAACTTTGCCATTTCATATTCACATTTTCCGGTCTAGCCATTTTCTTATTTGCAACACTGTTTGTGTGACCCACAGCTACATAAATATAAATTGCTAATTTAAAACCATAAGTTATTAATGAAAAACAAGGCAACTATATTTTTTTTTACTTATTAATTACGGTAAGATCTTATTTTTGCTTTTTATTAACCTAAAAAAACTATATTAACGACTTAACTAAAACGCATCAAAAAATTTCTCCCCATCGCTGTCGACTGGGAGCGTGCCCTAGGGCTGGCAGCATTGCCCCTTTGGATAGCAATGCTTATTCTTTGTCCAAGGTAGTCAAAGGGCTTCCGAAGGAACACGGTGGGTTTTAGTTTTAGTCAATAAAAGTCTGACACTCCCTCCCGCTGTGGGTGACAGAGGGAGGGAGTGTCATACTGATGATTTCCCATCGATATGTAAAAAAAAGGAAGGAAAGAAGCCAGTCTTTGGTCACGCGACGTGTCAACCAGCCGTGTGGATAGGTCATTAAATAGTGCGTGGGCATTCGGACCCCACAATTCGAAAATATAGTTGCCGATGAGGCCATTATATTTCCGCCGCTTGAGGTTCTCTGCAGCCGCAGTGACAGCAGCAGCACAGCACGAAATTACAACAAGACAAACATACGTATTATGTATGTAGTCGACAGCAAGTCAGTGTACCCAAAATCTGTAAAATTTTACCAATCGAACAATCCTTCCACTATAATTGTGATAAGGTTCGCAATTTCGAACACTACAAGGGCTTTTAAGCTTAAGCTGGCAACATTTTTTTTTAATTGCTTGTCAAACATTTTAAAACTAACGTATTTTTGGAATCGGCTGTCGGAGAATTTTGATTTTATTCTTTTGATGAGTAAATAGATTTATCTTTATTGAATGTTTCTCGTGTTTATATTAATGAGAAAACTTATGTTTTTACTGATAGCTTTTGATTCCTAAGAATTGCGTAGCTAGTGTAAGTGATTTAGTGGAAGTATGGCCCAGTTCAACTATTTGAACGAAATAAATAGCTTGGCTACAATGGATGGGCCGATTACACGAGGCCCTCTTCAGCGTTGGGCAAAGAAGTCCAATAGTGAGAACATAAATCCATTGAGTACTTCTTTCAAGAACCATTCGAATGTGAACTTGAGTACTTGCAACCAGTCGATGCAAAAGTTGTCTCTGTCTGCGAATCAAAGTTGCAACAACAGCGTGCTCTCTAGTAACAAGACTCCGACGCGAAATGACAACAAGAAGGGCAAGAAAACACCATCCAAGAACAAGTCTCCAGGTAAAGTTGTTGAATAAACTATGAATTGATAGTCATTGTTTGAAAACTGGCATGCCATAGTTTCAAAGCCGATCGGGCTCAGTGTGTGTGTTCGCTTCCTTTGTTAAAGTTATATAGGGGACAGAAAGGCTTATAGGTATTGGTGGGCTATTATTGTAGTTAGTGGGCTTAGAGGCTGCAATATTGTAGTGTGAATATCTACATTGCCTTGCCATTATTTGTAAAACTTACTGGCTGCCTTATTACATTAGTAAGTAAGCATCAAGTCTTGAAGGAAAAGTTATCCGTCTATACCTTGCAGGTCGTTCCACCACGCCGACTCCAAACAAAGCATCCAAGACTCCGAATAAGGCTGACAGATTTATCCCGTCCAGGAGTAATTCTAACTATGACTTGTGCCATTATATGGTAAGTTTTTGAAAAGCTGTCACTGCTATTCTATGTGTATGAATGAACAGACCTTTAAAAAAACAATAGAATGTTATGGAAAGGTAAATACTGATTTTCGGGAATATACTGAGGCATATGAAGCAATTTACAAATACATCAGACAAAATATATCATAACCAGTTTCAGAAAGACCAGATAAGCACACATTATGTATTTCAGTAAAAGTTTTGTAAGGTATACTTTTGACTTGAACAAATAATCATGTCTGTTGTGTATCAACCAAACAACCTATTTTACTTATGACACACTTAATAAAACTTTCAGATCTTGTTGTTATATTCACAGCAATTTATACTTACTAACATTAAAACCTTTTAGCTGAGCCGTGATGAAGACAAGAATGAGGAAGTGGTGGCACAAACAGCAACGGGAGAGGCAATTGGCCGAGCCCTCACTGACACAGAGCCTGGTAGACTGCTGCAGTACACTTGCAAGGCTCCAGCTGCTCCCGAGGGCTACCAGAATAGACTTAGAGTTGTGTATTCACAGGTATATCCGCTTGCTTTTACTTACATTATGCTAGTTACTAACTTATTTGTCTTATGGTGTCATTGCAAACTACTCATTTAGGGGTACTATCTTAAATGCAACTCAATTTTTTTAATTTCAAATAGTTCTATAAAATCTCTTACAAAACGTCATGTTTTACCTATTGGTGGATAACAGAAGCATTATTGTCATGAATTTCACTGATACCATTCATTCTTTAGGCTATAATTGGTGATTTATTGGTTCTTATTTTTAGCTGGTGGTGTGAATCTTCAGAATATTATGAGTTAGTAGTTCTTCCATCTGCATGTTATATTATTCTTCATTAAATACACATTAATACCTTTGTCCTAACATGCAACTTACTACAGCAACTGAATAATAACTATGAAACTGATTTGAAAAATTCTAACAATACGATATATTTTGCAGGCTAAAGTTCCATCATCAGTAAAGAATACAACAAGATACATTCCTCAAGCTCCTGACAGGATTCTGGATGCACCTGATATTTTAGACGATTACTGTAAGTTTACAGAAATTATTTACAGCAAACTAATCAAAGAGGCAAAACTTTGCGAATGTACTTTGTAATTGTGCATATCTTCACAAGCTTATGGCTGAAAGGATTTAGATGAAATTTGGCAGTAAAATACATTTTAGACATGCAAGAATTAGTTTCCTCAAAAGGCAGAGGAAAGCTGGCAGAAACTAGCAATAATAAAACAATTTCCACTCCACATTTTGCTACACACTAATCCTATTTTCAAAATAACAATAAACAATTATTATAATTTCTCTCACAGACCTCAACCTAGTTGACTGGAGCTTATCAAACATCCTGGCCGTAGCACTAGGAAACTCAGTTTACTTATGGAATGCAGCCACCGGACAAATAGAGCAGCTCTTGACTCTAGAAGGTTCTGAGACTGTTTGCTCCGTACAATGGGTGCAGGGCGGTGGATCCCATCTGGCTGTAGGAACTTCTGCAGCCACTGTTGAACTGTGGGATTGTGAGAAGATTAAGAGGTTGAGGGTATGTAGACAATGACTGTTTATTATTAAACAAAGACCTCGGTCGCGTCCGTCTCTATACGCGAATTAATGTAATTAGCTAGATATGTAATTGAATAAAACTGTATGAAGCTACAGGTATAGGCAGCAAGATAAAACAATTTATCAGTGAGAGAATATCGGGAGCAGTCAGTTACCTTATTAGTTAGGAAATCCTCTTTACCATAGCACAAACCTAAAACAGTTTATTTTAATAAAATACATTCATTTTTTTCTGAAATGTTTGTCACCTTAGCAGGTACAGTGCACTAGCAACTTGCCACTGTTTCTGTTTTGGCTGGATAATACAGTCTGACCAACTGGTGAATCTGTTGTGTCCTAAAAAAAAATTGCGGAGGTTTACAAGTCGCTAGACCACAATTGTCCGCGACTGTACAGTACAGTCGGCACCTTTTTATGACTACTCCCTTTTTCATCTTCCCGAATTATCTGCGTGCCCAGGTAATGGACGGTCACACGGGTCGCGTGGGCTCGCTGGCGTGGAACATGTACATCGTCAGCAGCGGCGCGCGCGACGGGAACATCGTGCACCACGACGTGCGCCAGCGCGACCACGCCGTCGCCACCATACATGCGCATACACAGGAGGTAGGTGATATCACACATTCCTTTTGGACAATGTATGTTTTTAGGGTTCCTTACCCAAAGGGACCAACGAGACCCTATCACAGAGACTTAGCTGTCTATCTGTACTGTCACCACCAGGCTGTATCTCATTAACCTTGATAGTTACGAAGTAATTTTTTTTAAAGATGATGTATTTCTTCTGTTGTCAAAATAACAATATCTCCCATACAACAAACGTTACCTTTTGGCCATTTCATTGATAAATACTACAGAACACTTCGTGCGCAAGTCCGACTCGCACTTGGTCGGTTTTATAAGTCAAAAATTATAAAAATTGTTCAGCTAGCGACATAACTCATTTTAGAAATAATATTATACGAAAATAAAGGATGAGTTTTCATCACGGTTATGACTCAAAACAAATGGTGTCTTAAAAACTAATGATGGTGTTCTGTATTGTTATCAGATTTGCGGGTTGAAATGGTCCCCTGATGGTAAATGTCTTGCTTCGGGCGGCAACGACAATTTACTCAATATCTGGCCAATAGCACAAGGACAGCACTACTCGCAAACACAGCACCTGTATTCGTTCAAGTAAGTAACATTTACGTTGTTTTACTTTTCATTGGGCACTCATCTTCTCGTATATCGAGAATCTTAGTCAATTTTTCGCGTGGATCCGCGTTTTTAGCAACGGGTTATATAAGCACTGGAACTCGTGCCTCGTATTATACGAGTCGTATAGTTGCGCCAGTCGCGGGATTGTGCTAAGTGAACCCCGTTTTACGTGGATGGCATACATTTTTCCTTCTTTCTCCAAAAAAGTTATGTTGCCATACCTTTTTTTGTCCACTTCTCATTTTTCTGTTGTTAATGCGTCATATTCTAGCATATCAATGCATTTTCTTACAATTTCAGTCAGCATTTAGCAGCAGTGAAAGGTCTCGCGTGGTGTCCGTGGAGCGCGGGTATCTTAGCCAGCGGCGGCGGTACGGCCGACAGAACTATACGCATCTGGAACATCAAGACCGGAGCCAATCTAAACACTGTCGATACTAAGTCACAGGTATAATATTGTTTTATAATGATAAATTGTGCTTGGACATATTTAATTCTAGAGAATTTGAGAAGTTATGACGATTCACAGACTTTCCGAGGTTTATCGATGGCGTATATCTTACACTCGGACAATATGTCTCCGCGGTCAAATCGTCATGCATTCTTTTTTGTGGAGAACCTTTCGCTATTATACATCAAAATACTTTTGAAAACACGTTCTATAATGTATCGAAATATGAATCACTGCTAGCACCAAAAACGAAATGCTACTTTTTCAAGACATTACTTATATTTACTTACCCCTAAACCAGGTATGCTCAATCGTATGGAGCACCCACTACAAGGAGCTGATCTCAGGTCACGGCTACGCGAACAATCAGCTGGTGATCTGGAAGTACCCCGTCATGTCGCGAGTGGCCGAGCTCAGCGGACACATGGCGCGAGTGCTACATCTTGCACTGTCGCCTGATGGCACCACCGTGCTATCCGCTGGGGCTGATGAAACGCTAAGGTTTGTATGAATATGTTATTAAGACCTTGAACGCCATCGATCCCAAACACAATAGAAAATCTATTGTTTGTGGGACACTCGTTCAACGTGTTAAGAATGGTATAGATTTATGCGCCTTTCTTTTTGTAGTCCACGTGAGTGAGAGAATTCTATTGATTATTTATAACAGACTGTAGTAGCGTTGAGATAAGTACGTACTAAACATTGTCAACAATAGATATAACGCAGTGTTCTTTTTTTATGTCGATGCTACAACTTACCATATCAGAGACTGCAACATTTTTTCTAAATTAATGTTACATTACGTAATCTTTTTTAGGGTTCCGTAGTAAACTAGGAACCCTTATAGTTTCGCCATGTCTGTCTGTCCGTCCGTCCGTCTGTCCGTCCGCGGATAATCTCAGAGACTGTTAGCGCTAGAAAGCTGAAATTTGGTACCAATATGTAAATCAACCACGCCGACAAAGTGCAAAAATAAAAAGTGGAAAAAATTGTTTTATTAGGGTGCCTCCCCTACACGTAAAGTGGGGCGTGATTTTTTTTTTAATTTCAACCCTAACGTGTGATATATCGTTGGATAGGTATTTTAAAATGAATAGGGGTTTACTGAAATCATTTTTTGATTATATTAATACTTTCGGAAATAATTGCTCCAAAAGCCGAAAAATAGGCGTCCCCCCCCCTCTAACTTTTGAACCGCAAGTTTAGAAAATATAAAAAAAATCTCAAAAGTAGAACTCTACATGAACTTTCGAGGAAAATTATTTTGAACGTGGTACAGACAGCAGTCTTTGAGATATAGCAATTTTTTGTGAAACCGCAAATTATAACTTTGTTATTCATATATTTGTATGAAAAACAAAGTTATTCTTTGTTGCCGAAAAATGTTTGTATTTTGGCTAGTTGTAGGTAATAAATGCGTTCAGTTTTCATAGAAAATGGTACGGAACCCTTCGTGCGCGAGTCCGACTCGCACTTGGCCGGTTTTTCTCGTATTAAATTCACTCATCTTTATAATTTCAGGCTGTGGAAATGTTTCATGCAGGACCCGTCGAAGAAGAAAGAACCAACCGATTCGAAAGCAGCTAAATCACTTCTCAATCTGAACTCTTTGATTCGGTAACTCGAGATTACGAGTACACTCTATTTAATTAAATTGACTGACATTGTGATCTTACAATTAGTTTAATTACAACTGTGTTGTACCACAAGTATTTATGTTGACAATTTTATTATCGTATCTTTGTGATTTTTTGACTTACACTTGCATTATAATACAATGCATTGCATGCTTATGAACTTAAAATATTGAATTGTATTTTATAATGAACTTATTCTCGGTGTTTTAACGAATAACACTTTTGATGTTGTTGGAAAACGTACTTTGTTACTCGTTTTTGGTTTTTGACAAATCAAGAGAAGTTGAGGTCGTAAAATGTGGTTGCGACTATGAAATTTTAAATTCCATTTCATTCTTATTGCCCTACTACTCTAATTTCTTTTATTCTTGCCTAATCTTTAATTCTAATTTACCATTTCATTACCTCGGCTTCCTTGTTTTAAGGACTGTACAACTAACTTGTTTAGCTAACTGTACCGTTTGTAAGACTTTAAAGTATGTGTTAAGATGTTTTTAAATATGTAATTTTTTACAATAAGATAATAAAGATTTACATTCCCATATTATCGTTTTATTTTGTCGGTGTGTTAGCCTTCTTCGCGTCCCTCAAGGCTGTAAGCTACCTTCAGCAACACTGATTTATACTAATATTATAAAGCTGAAGGGTTTGTTTGTTTGTTTGAACGCGCTAATCTCAGGAACTACGGGTCCGATTTGAAAAATTCTTTCAGTGTTAGCCCATTTATCGAGGAAGGCTATAGGCTACTTTTTATCCGGGTGCGCGTAGTGGTTCCCACGGGAAAGCGGGTAAAACCGCTGGCGGAAGCTAGTCTTTTTATACACGACGGGGGTACCAGGCTAGTTTGATTAAGGCTTGTAATGAAAGAAAACAAGTATGTTCATGGTAGTGTAAAAATGTTTTATTATCTAATTCATAAACATTTCAACAATGTGGAATGTAAAAGGGCGCGCGAAATCAAAATAAAAAAGGTAAAAATATAATAGCAGTGCAATAAAAATGTGCTTAAAATAATAAATATAATATGCTTTAGTAAAATGTGATGCTATACGAAAATGTTTACTTATAAGGTGGAAGCATTGGTGACTAGAACTAAATAAATTTTGAAGAACACAAATGCACTGAGCCAGCTACGCACTACATTACAAGCGCGAATAAATTAATACTGATTTAATGACAAGCTAATCTGACTAAAATTATTTTGTGATTTTTTCCTTTGTAATTTTGCAATAAGTACATATACAAATAGATCAATAAGGCTCATAACAGATGATAAGATGTGATGTTTCCATAGGGCAGTGTCTCGGGAAAAGCTTACCGATGTACCGACCAATAGACATTGTCTCATATCGTCAATTCTAGGTATTTAGAGCCTTGATCTTTGTGAAGATATAACGTGCCGTAATCAGATAAATGATAAGTGAGTAGCCGGTTTTACATAAATGCAAGAAAGGAACTAAACAAGCAGACATTATTGTCACCTATAACTATCGAACAACCGGTTCGCTTACTGAACTAAATTCATTGTACTTGACACATTCAACTAATGATTGATTCACTATATTGCTTCGATTCGATTTGTTCCTATCGATTATCGATATCTAGCCATTCAAATCGATTTTAAATATGACTCGATTATACAAGGGATTGCTGCCATAATAGTTACATCGAACACTGATTTTGTTTTATATCTAGTACATTTTTCGTAATATTTATTACGTAACGCTTATTATTTCCATAAAATGGAATATAAAAAAATTGCAACCTTTATCGAGTTTTAAAATAGACGATCTATTCTATAATAAAATGGGGTTTTCACACATCTAAACATTACAATATGCGAGAGGCATCGCTCTTTACAAAGTTATCTCACTAACGCATTTAACATCAAACTGCATTCATTGCCAACATCCAACATTTCATTCTAATAATTTAGAAAAAACACGCTCATAATAATTTAACGGGAACACATTTCTAGTCTGATTGAGTCACGTTTTCATTACAAAATAATCGTTAACAATCGTCTTCACATTTTCCAAATGTTTCACACATTTCTTTCTAAGCTCTGAGGTTATTATCAATTTAAGTATACAATGTAAGTACACTTTATGCTATACTTATAAATCTAGCTAAATGGCTCATTTATTGTGNCCCCCCCCTCTAACTTTTGAACCGCAAGTTTAGAAAATATAAAAAAAATCTCAAAAGTAGAACTCTACATGAACTTTCGAGGAAAATTATTTTGAACGTGGTACAGACAGCAGTCTTTGAGATATAGCAATTTTTTTGGAAACCGCAAATTATAACTTTGTTATTCATATATTTGTATGAAAAACAAAGTTATTCTTTGTTGCCGAAAAATGTTTGTATTTTGGCTAGTTGTAGGTAATAAATGCGTTCAGTTTTCATAGAAAATGGTACGGAACCCTTCGTGCGCGAGTCCGACTCGCACTTGGCCGGTTTTTCTCGTATTAAATTCACTCATCTTTATAATTTCAGGCTGTGGAAATGTTTCATGCAGGACCCGTCGAAGAAGAAAGAACCAACCGATTCGAAAGCAGCTAAATCACTTCTCAATCTGAACTCTTTGATTCGGTAACTCGAGATTACGAGTACACTCTATTTAATTAAATTGACTGACATTGTGATCTTACAATTAGTTTAATTACAACTGTGTTGTACCACAAGTATTTATGTTGACAATTTTATTATCGTATCTTTGTGATTTTTTGACTTACACTTGCATTATAATACAATGCATTGCATGCTTATGAACTTAAAATATTGAATTGTATTTTATAATGAACTTATTCTCGGTGTTTTAACGAATAACACTTTTGATGTTGTTGGAAAACGTACTTTGTTACTCGTTTTTGGTTTTTGACAAATCAAGAGAAGTTGAGGTCGTAAAATGTGGTTGCGACTATGAAATTTTAAATTCCATTTCATTCTTATTGCCCTACTACTCTAATTTCTTTTATTCTTGCCTAATCTTTAATTCTAATTTACCATTTCATTACCTCGGCTTCCTTGTTTTAAGGACTGTACAACTAACTTGTTTAGCTAACTGTACCGTTTGTAAGACTTTAAAGTATGTGTTAAGATGTTTTTAAATATGTAATTTTTTACAATAAGATAATAAAGATTTACATTCCCATATTATCGTTTTATTTTGTCGGTGTGTTAGCCTTCTTCGCGTCCCTCAAGGCTGTAAGCTACCTTCAGCAACACTGATTTATACTAATATTATAAAGCTGAAGGGTTTGTTTGTTTGTTTGAACGCGCTAATCTCAGGAACTACGGGTCCGATTTGAAAAATTCTTTCAGTGTTAGCCCATTTATCGAGGAAGGCTATAGGCTACTTTTTATCCGGGTGCGCGTAGTGGTTCCCACGGGAAAGCGGGTAAAACCGCTGGCGGAAGCTAGTCTTTTTATACACGACGGGGGTACCAGGCTAGTTTGATTAAGGCTTGTAATGAAAGAAAACAAGTATGTTCATGGTAGTGTAAAAATGTTTTATTATCTAATTCATAAACATTTCAACAATGTGGAATGTAAAAGGGCGCGCGAAATCAAAATAAAAAAGGTAAAAATATAATAGCAGTGCAATAAAAATGTGCTTAAAATAATAAATATAATATGCTTTAGTAAAATGTGATGCTATACGAAAATGTTTACTTATAAGGTGGAAGCATTGGTGACTAGAACTAAATAAATTTTGAAGAACACAAATGCACTGAGCCAGCTACGCACTACATTACAAGCGCGAATAAATTAATACTGATTTAATGACAAGCTAATCTGACTAAAATTATTTTGTGATTTTTTCCTTTGTAATTTTGCAATAAGTACATATACAAATAGATCAATAAGGCTCATAACAGATGATAAGATGTGATGTTTCCATAGGGCAGTGTCTCGGGAAAAGCTTACCGATGTACCGACCAATAGACATTGTCTCATATCGTCAATTCTAGGTATTTAGAGCCTTGATCTTTGTGAAGATATAACGTGCCGTAATCAGATAAATGATAAGTGAGTAGCCGGTTTTACATAAATGCAAGAAAGGAACTAAACAAGCAGACATTATTGTCACCTATAACTATCGAACAACCGGTTCGCTTACTGAACTAAATTCATTGTACTTGACACATTCAACTAATGATTGATTCACTATATTGCTTCGATTCGATTTGTTCCTATCGATTATCGATATCTAGCCATTCAAATCGATTTTAAATATGACTCGATTATACAAGGGATTGCTGCCATAATAGTTACATCGAACACTGATTTTGTTTTATATCTAGTACATTTTTCGTAATATTTATTACGTAACGCTTATTATTTCCATAAAATGGAATATAAAAAAATTGCAACCTTTATCGAGTTTTAAAATAGACGATCTATTCTATAATAAAATGGGGTTTTCACACATCTAAACATTACAATATGCGAGAGGCATCGCTCTTTACAAAGTTATCTCACTAACGCATTTAACATCAAACTGCATTCATTGCCAACATCCAACATTTCATTCTAATAATTTAGAAAAAACACGCTCATAATAATTTAACGGGAACACATTTCTAGTCTGATTGAGTCACGTTTTCATTACAAAATAATCGTTAACAATCGTCTTCACATTTTCCAAATGTTTCACACATTTCTTTCTAAGCTCTGAGGTTATTATCAATTTAAGTATACAATGTAAGTACACTTTATGCTATACTTATAAATCTAGCTAAATGGCTCATTTATTGTGCTTACACAAAATAAAGGATTAACAATGTTTAAAAAAATAGTGGAGTAACTGAGATTCCTCTTCATTATGACTACTTATTATGTTAGCATTGATTAAGTACTAACAATTAAAAATTACGAATCTTAAGTCTAAAACACAATATAATAACAATCGTCGACGTACAGTCTCGACACGAAATAAACTTTAAAACGGTTCCAATATACAGTTACATTTATTATTCGGGATTGAACGTTATTACGTATAGATGCCTACATTAATTGGTTATACCTTTCCAAAAGTATTACAACTTCCCATTAATGGATACTTCTATACATTTAAGTACTAATAGCTACGCTTAAAAATACATTGTAACGATTTAAGGCGAATAATACAAAATAGTTTTGAAAGGGATGATATGAAAGGCGGATAAGAGGAATTTATATGACGGATGCGCGGCTATGAGAATCGTGAACAGTACTTACGGCTGACATCGCGACTGTACTCGACATGGGTTCGGCTCCGCGCACCAACTGTTCGTGACTACTAGTTAAGGCACCGCCGTACTTGAAACTTCTACGTAAACTAGAACGGATACTCTTTGCTGAGTCGCTTTTACGTACGAATGATCTTCGAAGGTAATCTCTTGTTAAGGATAAGGAGTTCCTGGATGTTGATGATCTTGGTCGTGAGGTCCTGGAGTCTGTTTCGTCTGTGATGGTTATAGACGGTGTTGCGAAAACGCCGCTGTAATCAGGCGGTTGAGATTCGAGGGATACTAAGGCATCTCGCTCGACGGTCTCGCTAACGGTTATTGGAAGCTGTGTCGTGTCTTCTGCAGGCGATAATTCTGTACGCGCTGTTGTGATTCTGTAAATTGAATTGTATCTCAATTATTTTCATTCTCATAGTTCGTTCGTTATGATCATATTTTTCAAAACTGTAGAAAGCAAGCTTAGTAAGAGCGAAAATCGGTTGCTTATGTGGTAAAAAAGGTAATGGCTCTTTTGAGATGCACCTATGCTTTATCTCAAGAGTCCGTAAGCAAATTTACAATTTTAAAAGATAAATATTTATCTTTTGACAATGAGGTGATTGATCACATTATCGCTTCGTTGCCCTAATCTTGAAATCCTTTTGGTAGGTCATCACCACAACATATGATTATGTATGTTCGATTGTACCATCTAAGCCTTAAAGTACGATTGTAGGTATTAGCGAGTCACCAGGAAGCCTGTCGGTTTATTTGGGTCGGCACAATATTTTAGACAATAAACGGGACGGCATAATATGTTTTCTAAATAGACTAAATCAAATAGGTAAATCTTTATTAAAAAAAAAATAACAAGAACTATCTAAACCTTTGTTTATATGGCAACTAGCAGGTCAACGTAGGTTTACGACTGCTTATCCAGGTTCTCTACTGCCTCAAAAATATCCAACCAGACCTTATTTCACCACTTAACAGAACCTTTTTTTATCGATGGGAAATCATCAGATGATGACCCTCTCAGTCAGTGTCAGATTTTTACTGGCTAAAACCCACCGTGTTCCTTCGGGAGCCCTTTGTGCGCCAGGGCCGCGGTAACTCACGCGAACAACCCACAGCCCCGACAGGCTCAGGCTCTAGTGGGCCCTGCTTGGGACTTTACAGAACCTTACGCAAAGCTTACAAAGAGGTAGCATACCTTCGTAGTGTCCTGAAACTCCGTCGTATGGTATTGAGCAGCCTAGCCCCCGTAGCTGTAGAGTACGACGGTGGCGGGGTGTACTTGGGCGGCGGGTCGGGGGGCGCGGGCGCGGGGGCCGGCGCCGCGCGACCCGGGGGAAGAGGCTCGTTCGAACCACCCATGCGAGGACGGTACAGATTTTGTATGCGCTGTTGTTGGAGGAATAAAAGTCAATTATTTATGAGTAACTACAATAACTATCACGATTACTTATGATGAAAAAAAAACTAATTTGCTTGAGCGCTACAACTTGGCTACAACTAAACAGCCCACATAAGCTGAGCTAAAAATAACCCCCTCCCTTTTTTGGGGTCTTAGTTATTTAGGGTTATCTGAAATAATCAGAAGTGCCAGAGAATGTAAGGCATGTCAAGTTGCATGACTCCCAAATCATTGCGTAAGTGAAGGATAATTTAATTTGGCGAGTTGCATAATCAAAGTATTGTAATTAAAAAAATAAAGAAAAATACTATATCATTTTGGGCTGTACCACGAATGATAAACATTCACCATCATCAACTATTTTCGTATAGACTATAAGGTACAGTCAGATTGCACAATCTTAACTCCAAATGTCAATCATGTTTGAGTATGGAAATTTTCAGAAGGTCTTGTTTACCCTCTTGCATCTGACGACTGCGCTGGCCATCGGTACAACTCGTGACTTCACACTAAAGGCACTATCAAATCCAAACGATAAGATTCCCGGAGGTACCTAAATTCGAAGATATCTCACCAACATAGGCTCACCAATCTATATTTAGCACATCATTTATCAATGTTATTGTTAAAACCTGACGTCAATAAACCAAGACAAAACAAATATTTATTTTAAATACCGCACGATTTAATTTGGGAACACTATCACGGAATAATGACGAGCATAAATTAATTTTGTAATCATAAAAATTTTTCCACATATATTTAGCAATTACTGAATTACTAACAATTACTAGACATTCTGTTATCACTTATCAGTCAAACCGAATATATTTGGATAAGGTCGTGGTTCACATTTCGTAATAAAGTGTTTTTTGCGTGAAATACTGTGACGTGATACGGAATTACACTATGAAATCACATGCAACTGTTAGGTACCTATTCAATATGTTATTTTAGTATGGAATATTATGCCTTTATTGTTTTTAACTTATCATTAAGTGATTTTATCTAAGAGTTGTCAATTAACGAGTGGGACTTCACGCCATGATCAGATGACTCTTGCATGTATGTATTGAGTACTAATATATAGATATGTGATACATGTGTACAGGTGGTCGTATTTCAAGGTACTGAGATACTATATGGACAATGAAACAGAAACAGAATTAAGAAAGCAAGTTTACGCCAGCAGTTTCATCTGGGTCCCGTAGGAACTAGTCTGCTCACAGTTAAAAGTAGCCTATTACCTTTCTCCATATATGGGTTGTCTAATTTAAAAGAATGTTTTTGCTTGAACCTGCTACTTTAAGAAAACAAGCAAACTCATTCCGCATTTATTACAAAACGTGGTCCTAAGAAAATACCGGCTTTAGTACTAGGTATAAACTCCTGAACAAAGTTGAAGCTCTAATAAACCTAGTACTAAATCCGGTACTTTTTAAAACAACGTTTTATATTAAAGTGGTTTGGATGGTGGTGGTTTTGTACTTGATCAAAAGCGTACTTTAAAAACGTCAGTAATAGAACTATAATAAAACCATACAAACAAAAATACATATAAATAAATATACAAATCTTACCAGTTCTTCAATACAATCGTTAGTCCCAAAATCCTTGTAGCATTAACAATTAAAATATTTAATACTATCATGCAGACTATTATGCCTTATTTACACTAATTAGTAACTCTGTTTATAAATAAACTTGCTAATTATTCTATTCATACATCTTGTCTAATTATTCGCACCTCTCATTATTATGTAGGTGAGTTTTTAGATGCAATGTCGAGGTTAAATAAGGAATTATGCAGTTAGAGATTTATTGGCATATATTTTTCGTTCCGAGTCCCATATTATAAGGGCCCAAAATTTATGTTAAAAATTTGAATAATCTATAGTTAAAAAAGTAAGGTCAGCTCCATAGATAGGACGCTAATTCCCAATATTGGTGTTGGGTCCAATGTTATTTAATTCCCAGATTCATACGACGGTGAAGGTCTGTCCTATGTGTGTGCGAACTGTATGCGAATGCGAAGCGAAAACAACAAACAGTTATTGTCTTTTGGCCTACGGTAGGTAAGACGGTAAGGTGCAGCGTACAGACGAGAGCACATCGAGTTACCACCATCTGTCAAATTTCTGCAATAGATTTTCAACCCTATCACAATAGTGGAAGGTAAATGAAGGTGAATTCGGGTAGGTCAACCTGCTGTCGTCTGTACATCTGTCAATTCGCTTGGGATCGCTTCGCATCGTTAATTCGCGCACACAGGACGCACCCTAAATGGTACCGTTAGGCCCAAGGAGGAGAACTGACATTTAACATTTTTCTTATTTAACATTTAACGTTTATAATAAATCAAATCTAAAGCTGTAGAAATAGAGCAATATTTATGACTTACATCGAGTATATCAGGAGGTCCCTTGTTCATGTAGCGCCATGTTTGTATGAAGGCGGCGATCGGCACTAGGAGTAACGCTCCCTGTTGCATGAACACTGCCACCTGGCGGGTCCATACTGGCCAATAGCTGAAAAGAAATATCTCATTAAAATATAATCTTCTAGGCAATTATTGGTAAAGTATATTATGTTTAAGCCACATAGTTTACTTTAAACGATGTAGTCATACAGAATCCTTCAAAACTAGATAAAAAGCTGAACTTGATCAAAAGCACAAGATTTCTGAATGAATTCACTACCTATAGCCTACTATCAATGAAGACAAATTAATGTTTTCTTCAGCCATAAAACTGATACTACTATAGAAGAACGACAAAAATAAATAGTAGGCAGTATTAGAATATAGAGGTATATGGTCAGTTTTATAGATTCCAGATAAAGTTCTAGATAGTTATCTGGCAAATATTGCCATAGAAAAGTAGTCAAAATTGAAAACCTACTATGGAATCTATTAGATAGCTTTATATTCAGTGGCGTAGCTAGGTAACCGCGGGCCCCAGGGCAAATAGAAAAATGAGGCCCATTAAAAGAAAAAAAAGAGCGAGCTTTTTTTTTTAGGTCGTAGCCTGTCTTTCTTATTTATTGTAAAAATGAGAGTAACTTTGAAAAGTTCAGGAGCCCCCTCAGGTTCATTCGAGGGGCCCTCTGAGCTTGGGGGCCCCGGGGCACTGCCACGGCTAGCCCCTTCGTAGCTACGCTACTGTTTATATTCCTTTCTGTGCTTAACTTACCCGACGGGTTTCCTCCAACTATACATCTGTTTTTGCTGCCCCACTCGGAAATCCATTACGCAAATTGCCTGCAACAAAAAATATATTTTATTCCAAATCTCTTCAGGGAAACATTTTTAAACAATTCAAATGCATAGTAGAGCTCCTTGATAGGTAGATATTTAGAACTTATGCTTTATAAAGAATAATAAAATATTGTGGTCAAAACCACAAATGCGGTTAGCAAGTAGTCATTATTGTTTGATATTATTTATAGTTAATAATTAACCGGCTCAAAAGGCGAAGGTTGTCATGCATTTGGTCTCAACTCTAATATCTGTCATTACCATAAAAATATAAGTGTCGGACTTGCTACCCCCTAAAGGCTCGTATTAATGGTAAACTTTTCTTTAGGAATAATATTGCATCAACGCGTTGCCGATTTACAGGCGTGTTGCACAGTTGATAATTCTCGTTGCTCATCAATAATTTTGATCAATTGTTACTAAAAGTACTCATTTTTACCTTTAGGGACCTTCAGGGCTAGAATGTAACCCCAGAATAATACGTATCAGCGACCGTCGACCGCATACTAAGGAAATACTTACACACAAGAGCACCGGCAGCACCACGGTCCAAGTGAAGCTGAGCAGGGCTGCCAGCGTAGCGGACAGCCTGGTACGCGAGGAGTATAGCGCTGCTACCACCACGTCGGGCGAGTAGGGCCGGCCACGTACTACGAACACGCCGGTCGCCAGCGCCACTTGTACCACGCACTGCCACCACGACCCCACCCATACGTAGTCCATGAAGTGAACTATGCGGATACCAGCCTGGAGATGGAGAAATCATTGAACATACATCCTACAGAAATTATAACTGCGAAACTTTTGTGAGAATGTGTGTAGGTATGTGTGTAACTCTTTCACGCGCAAACTGCTGGATGGATTTTGGTGAAACTTGTCAGTAATATACCTAGTTTATATATCAGAATAATATACAGGTTACTTTATATCTGGGTGCGGGAAGTAATTGCCTCGTGAAGCGGGTGAAACCGCTAGCAGGCTAGTTAAATTATAAGAGTCGGATAAAGCATCTCTTTTTTTGGAATTTGGAAAAAAAATATTGTTACGGAGCAAAAGTAGAGTACTCTAAGAACGTGCATTTGTTAGCTAAGCGCGATAGTGTCATCAGCAGCGAGCTAAAGTACTTTTCCATATACCGAATATTGACGCATGAGCCGCGCGTCAGACTTGCGGCTTGGAAACGTCCCTTAACCTAATATGGTTACTTCCATGAACTGATAATGATAAACTGTTTACAATTCCAAATAAGTCGGAAAATAACCTTTTAGGCCTCTGGAAACTATAGGATGACTGGTTGTGGAGACCCATGATTTACGAGTATGTATGGTAGGCATAATTCACTGTTAAAGTTTCCAAACCTATTTATGGTCAATGAATTAGATATAGGCGGTTGAATCCTAGCACAATATGCATTGACCAAATAATATTATACAATAATTTAGTAATAATAAATACATGCGAGTATCTAGGTTAAATACAAAACGTATTAGGGCTAAGTGGATTAATTAAACTTAACACAACCAGTTCAATGAAATCTGGAGTAACCAGTTTGACTAAAGCTTGCTCATTAAGAATTCGAGGTAATTGTAAACTAAATCACTATCACTTCAACAGATCATAAGTATGATCGAAGTTCAGTGGCGTAGCTACGAAGGGGCTAGCCGGGACAGTGCTCCGGGGCCCTGACGCTCAGGGGGCCCCTGAACTTTTCAAAGTTACTCTCATTTTTACAATAAATAATAAAGACAGGTTGCGACCTGACTTTCCAAACATTTCGCGCATTTTACTCAGAAAACTAAAAGAAAAGCTCACTCTGCGCATGTGACATATCCCTTTCCGTTTTTCCTTTAAGGGGATTTTGCCACGGTCTAAGTTCTTTATATATATTCTAGTAGTACTTTTATTATATTCTTTTCAATTTTACAGAGACCTTGGCATCGCACCTAGTAAGTATAAATTCGATCGATATGGGAAAATTAACACATGGAATACACTCCGTTACAATACGAATATATCATCATTATTTAATTACAAGAGCCCAGTACAATTACCATCGACAGAAATATGAAAATCGGCATGAATTACTTTTATTTCGTTCTTTTTATTTTTATACAAAACGTTAGGTTATATCAAAGTTGAAAGAAGGTTAAGGTATAAGCACCATCGGATAAGTAGTGGTGCTTGACGCGTTGAAACACTATCATCCTAAGCCCTACAATAAGTGATACTTACTGCTTAATTTCTTAAGAGTTTATAAAGATTGATTTAAAATCCCGGTTGATTCCCTACTCGAGAAGCTCTTAGCTTAGTAACAGTGATACGGGCCAATCGATTGTAAGTTTAAGCAACGCTTGGTGCAGTCGGGCCGTGGACGGAGAATTCCACGGGAAAATAATATAATAATTAATAACACAACTAATATTATAAAGAGGTAAAATTGTTTGTAAGTTTGTTTGTAATCCGGGGGTAATCTCTGGAAGTAATGAACCAATTTTAAAAATTGTTTCACTGGTAGAAAGCTACATTATTCGTGAGTGCTATAGGCTATATTTTATCCGGGTACGGGCAGTATTTCCCACGGGACGCGAGTGAAACCGCGGGAAAACGGCTAGTACACAAAAATTCAAGAGTTATTATAAGTTATACTTACATCAGTACTAAGCAGCAATCCCATAGCCAGTCCGAAAACACAGCTTAAAAACGTGATTGTAGTCTCCCATACTTTGAGCGCTTCAGCGTTAATCGCCATAATGCCGGTGATGACGCAGTGCCATATCGCCAGTTGTTGTGCAATGCCGAACATTATTATGATGAAGTAAAATATCACCGCCCATGCTGGGGACAGCTGGAATAAAGGTTTCAATTAGAACATTAGAAGGGCCTTTGCTGGAGGTTGTGGGATATTCCGAACGGACTTTAAGGTCATAACTATAGTGACGTAATGCAGTCCGGATCGAGATTTCATCAGGAATATTCCCGCCAAACGTTATGTCGTCACGGAAAATTGCACGTGTCGCTATGATGATGACGGACCGTTATCGAGTTTTATGAGAACTGTAATATTCCATCAACGTATTTGACTATTAAGATTAGCGGTTTTCGCTAACGAAAAACCGACATAGCGTGTTTCTGTAGACTCAAGACGGCAAATCGTCCCTTCCCGAAATAGAAAGAAAAAAATCAAAAGACCCAATTTAATCCAGAACGCGTTACGATTTATAACTAGACAAACACGTAACACTAAGCGCAAATTCCTCAATATTACGATGATCCCAAACGAGGCTATTCCAACAAACAATTACACTAGTTTCATACAATCGTAAAACATTCTAGGTTAAACAGAATCAAGGTCGTAATCCATATTTCAAAGAGTTGGCCATAAAAAGATATAAGAATCGAGTTGTGTAAACTGCAAACTATAACAAAAGTTTACAAGGAAATAATTGGAACATATTGATTGTATAATATTTATAAGTATCACGTTAGCACGCGAGTATGAAGAATCAATATAATATTATGAAAACCTTATGTAATTTTTTGTTATTCAGTAATTTTGATTGCATTGTATTTTTTCATAACATTGCAATGCATTGAATAATGTAAACGGATTATGTGTGTCGGATTTACTTTTTTCTGGCTATGATTAGATTGAATATAGGCTCAGCTATAACACTTTGTTTCTATTCTAAAATACATTATTGACATGGTCTCGGCCGGTAACGATGAGATATCTATCACTTCTGATACAAGATTGATTGACTAGTTAGTTTAAGGGAGCAAAACCCTGCCGGAGCAGCGATATATAATTGTTCGAAAGAGTCCGGTCCAGGCACACAAAGGACTCAAGAAGGAACACAGTGGGTTTTAGTCAGTAAGTCTGACACTTATATTGCAGCCACAGCGGGAGAGGTCATCTGATAATTTTCAATCATCAAAAATAGAGAGAAAACATGATCACGAGATCAACTATTGCCACCTCAATGTGATTAGATATTTAATTTAACTTTCTCCAATAGTTTGATATGATTGGGTAGTAAAATGTGATAACAGTTCTAGTAATTAAAGCATGACAACGTCCTTGATCACTTACCAAATTAGCGGGTAGCACAGCAAGAGTAGCGGGCACGATCTGTGTTGCCAGCTGCAAGGGTTGCCATCCGCTGAGAGTGCGCGCGGTGTTGCCAGTCTTCCACACTGTAACTCCCACTAAACTGCCGTAATGTCCCATGTAGCGAACTGGAGCAGAGACCACATTACCAGGCATAGGTTCCGTTATTGGCCATAAGAATTGGGTTGATTTAACCGTTTCTGTAATAGAGATAGTTAATTTAGTTAGGTGTTCATTTACTTTCTTTTTATCAGATACCTACACTATATCGTATGTCGGTCAAAGTATGCGAGATATATCTACAGAATAAGGCAATAGTTTAATATTAGACACATATTTTCCTCTATTCCATTTATTTACACCCCTTTTACAAATATAATTTAAGTTCAATTTATGATTTGAATTGGGCATAAAATGGAATTATATCAGCATTTTTTAGCGCAATGATGCTGAATAGGCAAGTTTAATATTTAGTAAGTATAAATATGGCGGTCTATCTCAATTTTTGAGCAAATTTTGATATCGATGATGTTGATATAATTGAGAACAATGCATTAAAATAGTTACAATGTCATACGAATTATCGTACGCAACCGTCACACCGATTAGTACCGAGCTGCGGTTACGACATAGTAAATAAATATGTTGAATGCAATTAGATGCATATCAAAACGACTGCAACTCCTACATTTTATAATTATTTGAGTGTGGGCCGCGGAAAACTTGCATCCTATTTCATATCAATACACGTGTTGCTATACTATTTAATGTCTTTGTGTAAAATACGGCTCAGTAGTTTAATCGCTAAAATAGATTCCTATACACTTATTTTACCTACTATTTTTAACATTTTAGGATGAAGAAATGAAATGAAAATGAACATGGCATATGCAGGAATGACTGATCACAGTACACATGGTATACTGTTTACCATTAAATGTACTAAATGAGCATTCTTTCGATTTTTAAACATATTAGTACGACAGACGAAGCGTGGAGAATTGGCCGCGAAATTGATATTGCACACCGCACATTTAAATTTCGCGAGAGATGCAGTAAAATAGTATGTAGATTTCACAAAACATAATTACTTACTGCATTTATGAGTTCAACTTAGAATTTACAAACTTATGATCTTCTTAGACAGTTGATGGCAAGTAATTTAAATTTTGAAGGCCCAATATTTCGCCACGCTCACGGCATTGAAACTTATATTGGGGCGATAGGATATATGATTACTTTCTTCACGACTGATAGAAAACTATACCTACATTCTAATCGTTGCAATATTCATCTGTTATCAGCAGTGATCGGAACTTGGATGCTATTTGAGATGATATCACTAATATGGATATGACCATATTCCCGGGATTTTAAGTAATTGATTCTGGTAATTGTGTTTAGAATTCAAAAAACTTTAAATCGCGTTTTTTACATATTATTTATTTATTTATTCTTTTTTAAAAGTCATCAAATAGATGAATGTAAGCATTTCTTCTATATATATAAAAATGAAACCCGTTTTCCTTTGTCACGGCATCACGTGTGAATGGCTGGACCGATTTCACAAATTCTTTTTTTGTTGTATTTCTTATTATTAGGAGAAGGTTCTTACGGAAAAAAATATTAAGAAAATCTCTCAGAAATATTGAAAAATATACATTTAATTTTGCATATTTTAAAAACGCGCGTAACGAATTGTTTGTTTCTTTGTTTGTTTTTGTATCTGACTTTATACCTATGAAACGTATAATCCCCGAGAATTTAAATCCCGGGAAAAAATATATATAAATAATAGTAAAACAACGAATTTTAGGTCATATCCATACTTTTGATAGTAATAGCATCCAAAATTCCGATCTTTGGTTATCAGAAAAACAATAGCTATGAGTTCATGTTGAAAGAATATAGCATGTTTCTTGTAGTTCATAGAAGGTACATTTTTGGTGGCAATAAATTAAGTAAAAAAATCTGGGTTAACAAATAAAACTCACCAAAACTACCCGGTATATAAACGTAGCCATAATTCTTCAATATTTGCACGCAAGTGTTGGCCAAAAACGATCCCAACAACAACACGGCGAATGTAAATGCCACTATACACGCACTTTCCTTCTGAAGTATTACGTTAGTCTTATTTTTGGCGTTTTTGTGTGAAGTCAACTGCATTATACAGGCACCAAGGAGGCCCCAAGTCAGGAACGTTTCTTGGGCAGCCGCTGCCCAACTCTGAAAAAAAAATTGCCTATGACCATGACTTGAATACAATTAGCTACAGTTATTGTTCAACTATTCTTTTGTTTGCGTAATTACAGGTTCAAAGTGCAGATAAAATCTTTAGATGAAAAAAATATTCATACATTACTATTTATGAAGAATTCGCCCCATTCAGTCTCGGAGAATATATTGACGACAGTGTCGTACGGTATTAGAGTTAGTAATTTGGTACAGAGGACTAATGTACCGCAGATCGGCAGAAATATCAGCATGTATACAGCCTGTAACAATAATTGCGTGTTACAGTTTCGTGGGAAATCATCGTTACATTACAATGAAGAGTTAATGTCTCACCTTGCCGTAAGACCTCAATCCTTTGCTCAGCGCGACGAACACTATCATCCACACTACGGCTAAATTGAACGCTACTTGAAACTTTATTGTGCCGAAATACGAACTATTGGACCCCAAATTCCTTTGTAAAACCTCGCCGTGAAAATATTGAGGCAGAGTTTCCTGTATTTTATAAGTACCATTCTTTGCAACAGCATCTGTAATAAACAAAAAAACTTTCTTAATGTGACCCCATTTCCTTGTACCACTAACGGAAAAGCAATTGTGAACATTGACGACCTTCATTCAGACTTCCTGCTTTACTTGTCGATTGATATCACCGAATTTTGTTGACATTGCTCAAACAATAAACTATTTAATTATGTAATGGTTGACTCACCTTCAAAATTGAATTCGTGCGGTAGTGCCCATTTGTATTTGTCGTTGGACGTTATAAAAGAGTCTCTAAAGAAAACAAATATCCAAGACAGGCCGATTATGCTGTACATGCCGATCACGGCTTGAGTAATGAGCAAAGATACGCCTACACCTTGAAATATCGGCGATATACGCCACATGTCTACTGGACCAGACTCCAACACTTGGCCCAAACATAAATGCAACGTAAACAGCGGTATTCCAATTAAAAAAGACAGTATAAAAAACTGTATTATGAAGCTTGCTGTAACAATAAAAAAGATTAGTTGTATAGATACCAGGAAATTAGGTGAATCCAATTTATTACGTAAAAGGTCGGTCGTTACCTCCGAAATGAACACTGAATATGGCAAATCTAGATATATTAAATATTCCCACAGTACAACTGAGGCACGCCAGCATGGCACTCATACGATGTGGCCACACTCCAAAAGGAGGGTCTTCAGTCTCTTCGTTTCTGCAAAAAATCATAACAGTCCTTTTTACCAATCCTATAGACAAAATGTACGTAATGCTCGTATTCTGAATCATTAGATCGCATCCTATGACCTCATTTTTGGGTATGAAATGAGTAATATATTACCGAAATCGTAGAGGTTGCGCAATGAGTGTGTTAACGGTAGATTTTGAGTATGTAGCATAAAACATTTACGTTGTATTAAATTAGAATTTATAATTACCTCTCCTCAGTGGCACTTGTAGTATTTTGGATGATGGGAGCAACATTTAACGATTCTGTTGACGAACTAGATGCACTTGTACTTCTTGCAGTACTCCTGGCAGTATTTCGTCCGGTCCAGTCCCCAGCCGTGACGTCACTCTCCCCGGGCGATGGGAGCGAGAGCGTTCGGTTCATGAGCAAAGCACGACGCCCCACAATCAAAGGCCCTGAAGCACCATCAGTACTGAGATTCGCTGCCGTCACTTGCAACTGTATCGGAGCGCTCGTTGGCCGCATGTTAATATTATGCTCTAGAAAAAGTATCACCGGCAACGTTAGAGGCTCGCAAGACGACTCTGCGGTTATCGCTGGTAGAACAATAGGATCTAATCTCCTCATCGAGTTTCGTAATGCTTCGTTTGTCGTACTTGCTCTCTCTAATGATGAAACTAAAGCTTGTCTATCATTGTCAGTCAGTTCTGAAAAACTCTTCGAACGACCAAGGCTTGTGAGATTTGACCTTTCGGAAATACTAGGTGTGATGTCGTAGGCGGTATCTATAGGCGGGGCTGAGGCACGAACGTTGGAACATGTTATTACTTGAGTATTGTCGTCAATAGAACTTTGCGCTTCCGAACGATCTGATTCTCCTTGAGCCTCGCCAATACATTCCTTAATCTTACAAATGAGATCCTCTTCGTCGCTGTCGAAGTTTTTCGTTCCATCGTCAAGACACGCCAGTAAAGACTTATCTAAAACTTCGTCTAAGTCATTCAATATATCCATAAACTGGCATAGCGCCGTCGCCTGAAACTCTTCGTCGTTTGTGATGCTTGTTGTATGTGATGAGAAGTTCGAGTCTGATTTGTAACATTCTGGTATTGTCTTTTGTAGGTCCTCTTTCAGGTCACCATCTTCTGACGTCTTGTCGAGGTCTTCGCTGAAGTGGTCGCTGTCATTGCTCTCAAAGGCGCTGCTGGAGGCGTCGCTGTCGAAACTACTTCCCGGGACATTTTCACTTTGTTCGTACCGACCTTCGCCTATATTAACTACTTCCATTTTTATTGCATGGCCTAAGTCATAGCCAGAGCGCTTTGTTGACCCTGTAACAAACACTTCACTAATTATCATGGTCTAAACTTCCAAAATAGATGAAATTAACATGATAAAAAGGCACATTTTGTAGTGATGATTTTCCACAGCTTGTACATGTTTAGCTTTAGTATACAGAATGTTTTTCGTATTTACATATGAATTAACTTGCTAATAAGCTTAATTATTGTTTGTAGCAGTGCGTCAAATATGTCTTAGAGTTAACACTGTAATGCCAAGACTGTCAGTTGTTTCAAAACCATATACAAGTATGAATCACTTGGGATTATTTTGTTACACATAGATAAAATTGTGAGCTCAATTTGCAGAGTTTAAATTTTCCACATGAAAACTGTACTGTCTGTACTGTCTACACCTGACACACATACATTTTTATTGAAGTCCTTATATTCTGGCAGTCTAGCTGAATGTAGCAAGGCATAAGTGTCTTATATCTGACCAACACTGGTCTATTTTTACCCGTCTGCCAGAAAGGTTTGTTATGTTTTTATCATGTACATTATTATTTAGCAATGGTGTGTCTACCTAGTGAGCCCACACTCTGGATTGTATTTCAGATTACTTTATTAAAGATATTTCTACAGCTTTTAGTAGCTTTAACCAACACCTATTATTCGCTTTACATAGCAACAAATTGTTTTGTCCAACAAACTTCCATGTTTCCATTAAACATGAAGTGAGTTGAAAGAAGTCATAATTAATTTGCCATTCAACATTGATGAAGCAATCAACCACAAACCATCAATTAACGGTAATCACCTAAATACTTAAACTCTCTGCAAAACGCAACAATTAGGTAAATATAATGTAACAAAGACTTATCTCAGATAGCATGAAAAACAATTGCTAGGTAAACTATAGTTACACAATAAAGTGATAAAGTAATGATAAATGATAAATAAATTATGCAGTTGCATTATGTTTCTCAACTGCATAAGAGATAAGTATTGACAATATCTGATCTCACACTTGTTGCACTGTTCCATTCATGATGTCATAATCATTTGATAGGGTCTTTTAAACAATTAATTGTAAGATGGTAGTCATAAGAAAATATTTACAACTTCATTTTTGTGTGGGATATTTTTTTAGCTAATTTGGTTCCCCAAAAGTTAGGGTGAGGCTGGAAGAATATGATTCCTTGATTAAAAAAAAATCTCTAGGGTCTAACCATTGAATTATTGGTCAAATCATAGGTAAAAATAGTGCAATAACCATGAAAACTTTTGAAATGACACAATATCCTTTCTAATCCATATAAAACTACATACCTACTTGCCTTTGGAATTTAATGAATCTTATGGGGAAAGTAACAATTGATGAACATATTATATTAATTTATTTATTTACATGAGTGTAGATAAGTCTTGGGATGGGAATAGTAAATGTACTGTCTATTGTAATAAGGTATGTTAGATAAGTTTGAGATGAGAAACTAAAAAGTAATTTTGGTAGCATAAAACATGTACAAACTTTAAATTCGAAAATAATGATTTGCTGTTTCAGATAATATAATTACTAGAATTTGACTAATATTGTTTAGACATAGGATATTGAGAAATTCGGAGCCCAATAACGTATATTGCTCAAGGTAGCAACTCAGGTACGAATAGTCAATTAATTTGTTTCTTTAGAAGCGTGTTTGGCGCATTTACTCCTCAAAACTTTTTGACTCTAAATTCAAATTAACAAAAGCTTGATCAATACAATGAACAACAATAATAGTTTTAAAACAAAACACTAACCTGATTTCCTATTTTTTTTACACTATTCGACCCACTCATCAGCTGTGCACAAAAACAATATTATCCGATGACACTCATTTGTTTTAGTAACTTTATACTTCAATGAACTGCTTATTCTCAATACCAAATAATTCAAACCTTGTATTTTTTTTAATTATTAGAAAAATGCAATACATGCACCCTGATGTGCTACCAGCAGGTACGCACTAGAGTTGTACTAAAGCCATTTCACCATTCCATTCATGAATAACCTTAGTAATTACCAAACTAAAGTCGATTAGAAGTAAATCGATTTCTTTACGCAAATTAAAAGTTCTTCACAAAACTGGTTTATTTACTGAAGAATTGAATCATTTTATATAGATATTAATTTTATTGTCAATTGTCAATACATCATAAACGAACATGTGTTTAAGTACAGGATGAAAAGTCTGAACCGATCCAAATCCGATGATGGATGGATTTTGATAAAACTTGGCAATATTCAAATGTGTTCTATCAGAATAACATATAGGCTACTTTTATTCATGTGCGGGAAGTAGTTCCCTCGGGAACTCGGGAAATAGGTGAAACTACTAGTCAGGAATAATACAAATAATACTGTGCTGGTCTTTAATTACTTATTCGCTTTGATAAAAAAAAGGTATTTATTTTGATAACCATGCTATTTTAGAGTGAAAAATAAATATAGGATAGCCTATTTTTATATGACATCGTACTCTGTAGCAATCAGTAAAAAAAAAATAGGAGATAAGATAGAATTTCATAATTCAGGGGCATTATTTAAATAAAGTTGATTACTTATTTCTTCCTACTTTCCTAGTAATAGAAATAAAACTTTACATAATGGTATTCATGGTTTATCTATAATATAAATTAATTTATCTTATTTGTTGGGGCACATAAAGTTAATTTGGGGAAAGTACCACTCAGGGGCATAACAGTCCCTACAATATTTTTTGTATGAGGTTTGAAATGTCATAGAAGTTCGTCACTTTGCGTTAGATGTCACTGTTTGCAATTTAAATAAAAGATTATTATATATATAGACAAACCGTGCAAACGGTTTTGCGGGGCATAGATTTATTATATATATTGAAATAAAAATTGTAATAGTAATAAATAAATAAATAAATATCCTACGGATTCTAAAGCATTTTTTAACTGTGGTGGAATAGTTACACGTTTCGCCGTACGCAGAAAAGTACGATATTTAATAATAATTCATAAATTAATATTAAAAAAAAGACTTATTAATAAGTATCAATAATTATTAAAAAAATTATGTTGTAGTGATTAACGATGTTTTCTCTTATTTAAAGCAATATTAATTAAGTAATTCGTATTCTTCAACATGTGAACTGAAACGTTTAGCCGCCATAAAAATCTGCATGACACGAGTCGACTGTCAATCTGTCAGACTCTTTTAAACTCC
>NWSH02000437.1:4706175-4721848 GCA_002382865.2 Heliothis virescens | reverse complement strand
CACCGACTTCTAGAGCCATGTGAAAAGTTTTATTTTTTTATCCCTTTCAGTGTTTTTTTGTGAAGTCGGTTTTGTTTTTTAGTAAAAAGTTTTTTATGTAGATTGTTGTTCTGTCTTAAATTACTGCTCTTAGTTCTATTTATTGTGGAGCAACCGTGATAAGTATAGCTCGTGCCAAACTTAATGACGGATCCACACATCGCTTCAACCCGGGGCGGAGGTTCGCGAGGGTGTGGGCCACATGCGTTGAAGTTAGTTGCGAGCCGCCATTAAGTTTGGCGAGCACTATGAAATTGTATCCAATATCTCATATAATATTTTTTACTTTGTTTCAAAGGCAAAATCCACTGGCGAGTTGTGAAGAGTTCCTTGCACTACTGCAGTGGGAGGCTGCTGGCTGCAATCTGCCGGGAGACTTGAGGAAGGAATTGCACCGAGCTTTCGCTATTGCCGCTACTTATGCTGAAGGTATGTACAGAGGGCGCTGCTAACGCTTGTCCCACTTTGTGTAATGGAACATAAAAAGCCGTTTTCGCACTAAGACTTATCAATAAAAAATGTGTTTATTTTTAGGATGGCATTTTAAATATCCTTGCTCAATGATGTTTATGTATACTACAAACTACCAGATTTTTTTCAATGGATTTTCAACTTTATCTGTAAAATATAAGGTTCAAAGTCGATTGGGAAATCTACACATTGGAGCAGCTTGATGTAATGGTATCTTTACTTATTTACTTCTAATAAACATTTACAATTTCAGGTGACGTCCGAAACCGTCTACTATCAAGTACGGTCTCGCTACAAGAGAAGCTCATGAATCTAATCAACATGGAGTCTGATACGGAACCCGTACGCAACATGCTTGCAGACACGCTCGACTGTTTCATTGGTATCACTGAAGGGGTTCTAGAGGTAAGTAGATAAAATAAAACTATTTTTTTCTCGAAGTTTCTGAATGATAATGATGACGTTTGTTACAATTACTTAGGAGTAACAGCTTCATAAGACTTCCTTTTCCCTTATTATATAAAAAAAAAATGTAGTTCATTGCTACTATTATAATGTAAAATTAATACTCTTCTACATCACAAGTTCAGGAATTTATTTTTGAAGCAGTGACCATATGTATCTGCTTCGAACGTATATGTTTAACTGCGGATTTGCAATAAATCTACCCGTTAATTTGCTTACTAGAGTTTTTTTAGCCCCTTACAAGCAATGTCCTCCTATCTCTAGTTAGCAATTCCACATATAGATAGGTTATTGAAATCTATAGCTTAATTAAAAAGTTTCTATCTCTTTCTTCATAGGTGGGAACAATGGACGAGCAATTCATGATGCTTATCGGTGCCTTAGACAAGATACCTGGGATTATATTCAGATACCACAACTATCCCGGAGTGGTGTTGCCAGCATTGAATTTACTCGCCAAGAGCGCTAAGAGAATGTTGCACTCTGTGCAGCCGCAAAATGTAAACAAGTAAGTTATATTTTTAATTTATTTAGCACCCATTTTTACTCGACATCCCAGAAGGGTTGCTTTTTAAAATAATAATTTCAATTAACAGTGTACAAGTAGCCCCTTTATTATAGATACAGATGACAGCACATCAAGTTACCACAATCTATCAAATTACTACAATGGATTTTCAACCTTATCACAATAGTGGAAGGTTAATGTTCGATTGGTAAAATTTGGCAGATTGAGGTAGGTTCACCTGCTGTCGTCTGTACTAGAATGGTTAAATAAACCACGTTTTTCAAAAGCGTTACAATATTCGCAGGTTTCTGGAGATATGCAATACTACATTTGAAGTGTACATGAGATGGAACTCCGGTAAAATTTCGAGTATCCCACAAGACGCTGAAGAGGAAGTTTATGAGGTAAGTGTAGAAACAATCAGATCACACAGGATGACCCCGGAAAGATACATATTAATACCAACATTTCGATGCCAGTACATAAATAATTCATACATAATACATAATTATACATAATTCCGATCTTTAGTTATTATTCGTAGATTTAAAAAACAAAAAATACGTGTCCAATATTTTACGGTAATCTAAATTACGGACTAAAAGGATTTGCTGATTTTTAGGGTTCCGTACCCAAAAGGAGTGTCTCCACGCTGTATCTCATTAACCGTGATAGGTAGAAAGCTGAAGTTTTCATAAATGATGTATTTCCGTTGCTGCTATAACAACAGAAACTAAAATTTAAAAAAATATATATTAAGGGGGTCCCCATACAATAAACGTGTGAAACCGCAAATTATAAGTTTGTTATTCATACATTTGTACGAAAAACAAATTTATTTTTTGCGGTCCGAAAAATGTTTGTATTTTGGCTAGTTGTAGGTGATAGATACGTTCATCACTACATAGTATAAAACAAAGTCGCTTCCCGCGTCTGTATGTATGTATGCTTAAATCTTTAAAACTACGCAACGTATTTTTAAGAGGAAGGTTTATGTATATAGTTTACTGGCTGTTTCTCGCGGTTTCACCCGCGTTTCGAAGGATGTACTTCAAACATTTTATGTTGTCCTGGTACAGTCAACTCTATAAGTAGCTATACATATCCAAAGTGCCAAAACTGCTTCACAACGTACGCTCCATAAGTTGGTATCCTTACTAATATTATAAATCGGAAAGTGAGTTTGTTTGTTTGTTCCGCTTTCACGCCGTAACTACTGAACCGATTGCTTTGAAATTTTGCAGACGTAAAGTTAGAAGTCCGGATTAAATAATAGGGTACTTTTTATCCCGAAAAAAATAGATATTCCCGAGGGAAAACAAAAATATTGTTTGCTTGATGGATGGATTGTAGATGGCGCTGTGTGTCGAACCGAATTCCACGCGGGCGAAGCCGCGGGCGGAAAGCTAGTACAACATAAACGCCAAAAGTAGCTATACATTCTAAAAGTTCAAAAGTAGCCTAACACTCATCTGCCAAAATTAGCTGCACAACCAAAACGCCAGAAATCGCTACACAAACAAAACGCCATAACTCGCTACACAACCAAAGCGCCAGAAGTCGCCACACAACCAAAACGCCTAAATTAGATAAACAACAATAAATCGAAATGTGTTGATGCCAGGAGATTAGAGAGCATATTTTTTTTATTCCTATAGGCGAGAAAAGGTATGTAAGTTCAAAGTATGAAACTATAAAAGATAATTATTATTACGAGAAAAGGTGATATTTTATTTGTTGAAATATTTTAAAGATTTTACTGTTCACATAAGTGGGCCAGGTCTAAAACCATTTTAACCGTTCGAATCGTTTAAATTGATCCACTCATTTCGAANACTCCAAAACTAGCTATACATTCTAAAAGTTCAAAAGTAGCTAAACACTCAACTGCCAAAATTAGCTGCACAACCAAACCGCCATAACTCGCTACACACCCAAGGCGCCAGAAGTCGCTACACAACCAAAACGCCTAAAGTAGATAAACAACAATAAATCGAAATGTGTTGATGCCAGGAGATTAGAGAGCATATTTTTTTTATTCCTATAGGCGAGAAAAGGTATGTAAGTTCAAAGTATGAAACTATAAAAGATAATTATTATTACGAGAAAAGGTGATATTTTATTTGTTGAAATATTTTAAAGATTTTACTGTTCACATAAGTGGGCCAGGTCTAAAACCATTTTAACCGTTCGAATCGTTTAAATTGATCCACTCATTTCGAAGATAATTGAGATATTTTATTCTATAAACTTCTAATTACTTAAGGTTGAGGAAACCGGTTTTGTTTTGAGTTGTGGTGATCATGGACAGCTTTCAGTTTCTGTAATCGATGACTAAGTTAGTTTCTAATTGCCGCAAATAGCAACTGATATAAATAATAAGCGATTTTTAAAGTTGCTGGTTTCCTCATACGGCATTCGCAACGCGTTTGTCGGGAAATTTCCACCCTCTCCCTGTACCCAGCAATGATACTGTTGCTATAAAATTGTCATAATGTAGCGGCAATAGTAGCAACTGTATAGCAATTATCAAGTTTTACGGAAACTTTAAAAAAGTTGATAGTTGCCTCAACTAAGCCTGCTCTGAGTAAACCGCTTAAGAACTATTTCCAAACGTTCCAATTTTTCAATTCGAAACAAAAGACACGTCAGTGACGTCATGCAAGAAAGGAGAGAGATGGATTGATGATAACTGAGACAAAAGTAAATAGAATTAAAGCAAGCTTCAAATTTTCTTTTGAACAAATTACTGATATTTCATAATGTAAGAATAAGATCGAAACGAGAGTACAGACAACAGCAGGTCAACGTATACGAATATGTCAAATTTTACCAATCAAACATTAACCTACCTCCATTGTGATAAGGTTGAAAATCGAGTGCAGAAATTTGACAGATTGTGGTAACTTGATGTGCTGTTGTCTGTACAAACTTTTTGGTGCCCTTTTCTATGACTAAAAAAATAAATTTTAACTGCCGGAGAAATACAAAAGAGGTCGTATATGTTCATAGTACAATCGTAAAAAATACTAAAATTAATATGAATTTGAATAGGTCTTTCATGATTTCTTAGATGTCACGCTAAGTTTATAGTTTTAAAGGTTTGTGAATGCTTCAAAATAAACAGATTGATATTGGTCAACATCTTTTATTAACGTATAAGATCTATACATACATACATCGATACAATAACGAGGAAATATTTTTTGTTTGTTTTGTTTGGGTACAAACGCAAAGACGTAAAGATTCCAAAACTACTGAAATGATTTCAAAACTTCTTTCACTGTTGGAAAGATCAGCTATTCCCGGGTAACATAGGCTTTACTTAGTCCGGGTATGGACAGTAGTTTCTATGAGACGCGGGTGAAACCGCGGTAAAACAGATACTAGATATTGTCTAAAATACATACTTTCATCTGANGGTACAAACGTAAAGACTCCAAAACTACTGAAATGATTTCAAAACTACTTTCACTGTTGGAAAGGTCAACTATTCCCGGGTAACACAGGCTTTATTTAGTCCGGGTATGGACAGTAGTTTACATGAGACGCGGGTGAAACCGCGGTAAAACAGATATTAGATATTGTCTGAAAAACATACTTTCATCTGACAAATCAACAAAATAGTTGCCTAGCAACACATTTAGAAAAATACATTTATTGGTCATAAAACCTTCTTCTTAACATCCACCCCTGTTTTTATAATTAATGCCTACATTTTTCGGGCAGCAAAAAATAACTTTGTTTTTCATAAAAATATAAGAATGACAAAGTTATTATTTGCGGTTTCACACGTTTATTGTATGGGGACCCTTAATGTTTTATTTTTTTTAGTATTTGTCGTTATAGCGGCAACGGAAATACATCATTTGTGAAGATTTCAGCTTTCTAGCTATCACGGATTATGAGTTACAGCCCAGAGACAGTCAGACAGACAACGTAGTCTTAGAAATAGGGTCCCGTTTTACCCTTTGGGTACGGAACCCTAAAAAGACGACGATGAATTGAGAACCTTCTCCTTTTTTTGAAGTCGAGTAAATATCTCTTAGTATTCAACTGTTGCCAGTTGCGGCAATTAAAAACTAATGGCCGTTCTCTAAAGCTGCCTATCTGATGATTTGCTTACTAGAGATAGAATTTTGACATTAGCTCCATACAAGTAATGTCAAATTCCAATCTCTAGTAACCAAATCGACAGATACATAGGTTATTGAATTCAGCAGTTAGTCATCAATTCGATATGCCGCAACCTTTTACAAAGACATAATTACATTTAACAATATTTTCACATTTTACCTTACTTAAGTAATTAGAAGTTTGTAGAATAAAATATCTCAATTATCTTCGAAATGAGTGGATCAATTTAAACGATTCGGATGGTTAAAATGGTTTTAGACCTTGCTTACTTATGTGACAGTAAAATCTTTAAAATATTTCAACAAATAAAATATCACCTTTTTCAGATTGCTCTCGTAATATCAAAATACATTTTTATAGTTTCATACTTTGAACTGACATACCTTTCCTCGTCTGTAGGAATAAAAAAAATATACTCTCTAATCTCCTGGCATCAACACATTTCGATTTATTGTTGTTTATCTACTTTAGGCGTTTTGGTTGTGTAGCGATTTCTGGCGCTTTGGTTGTGTAGCGAGTTATGGCGTTTTGTTTGTGTAGCGATTTCTGGCGTTTTGGTTGTGCAGCTAATTTTGGCAGATGAGTGTTTAGCTACTTTTGAACTTTTAGAATGTATAGCTACTTTTGGCGTTAANCACATTTCGATTTATTGTTGTTTATCTACTTTAGGCGTTTTGGTTGTGTAGCGATTTCTGGCGCTTTGGTTGTGTAGCGAGTTATGGCGTTTTGTTTGTGTAGCGATTTCTGGCGTTTTGGTTGTGCAGCTAATTTTGGCAGATGAGTGTTTAGCTACTTTTGAACTTTTAGAATGTATAGCTACTTTTGGCGTTAAGTTGTATACCAACTTATGGAGCGTACGTTGTGTAGCAGTTTTGGCACTTTGGATATGTATAGCTATTTATGGAGTTGACCGTACAATAACAAATACATCAGCATTGCACCCTTGCGAAGCTGGGGCGGGTCGCTAGTTTTTCATATATAATGGTACGGAACTCTTCATGCGCGAGTCCAACTCGCACTTGGCCGGTTTTTTACCCTGTCGTTCCCAATTTGCAGGACATCTGTGCCCTGATGGAGGTGATCTGCAGCATCGCGCGGTCGGGCGCCGAGCGCGGCGTGGGCGACACGTGCGCGCGCGGCCTGCGCCTGCTGCTGCCGCTCGTCACGCCGCCGCTGCTCGCGCTGCCCACGCTGGCGCACCACGCCTACCGCATGCTGCGCGACCTGGACAATGCTGACCAGGTGCGGAATTCGGGAAATGCCAAAAAATGTTGTATTTCGTAAATATATAGGGGGTTCTAGCGACAGGTGGCGGTTACTGATAATTTCTTGAGGTGCATCCTATGTGAACGAACTGGATGCGCATGTAACGCGACGCGAAACAACTGGCAGTCGATTTCTTTTGAAATGGCCTACGTGCTATGACGCAGTACGATGCGGCACAATGTAAATCCTTATATTCGCTCCGCATTCGTATTTCGCTCAAACAGAACGTACCCTTACTGACTATACCCGATTCTCTTGGTGGCCACTGAAAATTCGGTGCGACCAGTTGCCATTAGCCCGTTTGCGCCGAATCATGTAATTTGTCTATAAAACAAATCTTAATATTTATTTACTAATTTGTTTCAGCTAACAAATCTACCAATGGACGACTTCAATATGGTAGTGACAGCGTTACGCGTTGGTCTCACCGCAGTATCGTGTGACGTATCAACGTTATGCTGTGACACCATAGTAGGGCTGTCAAACAAAGTGCGGACCCTAGGCGACGACAATCCTTACGCGATGACCTTGCTCACTCTCGCCGAACTACTCCTTATGCTAATTATTAAGATGGAAATACCACCCGATTCCATTCCGGCCGCTGGAGCTGCCATTTACTCCCTCACTTGCGTCAAACCAGCTCTATTGGAAGGCTTGGCAAGACAGCTGATCGAAGCATTCGCCGTGAACGATCCCGCGAGCGTCCCGCGGTTAGAGGAAGCGTTCCGTCTCCTCACCAACGGAGTGCTGTTCGACGGCATGAGGACCCACAAACTCCGCTTCCAAGATAACTTCGACAAGTTCCTAGCCAGTGTACACGGATTCCTAATCGTGAAATAACTACCGTACGTCTTAGCTCGGTTAGAACGCCGGGAATATATGGACAATGAAAGTTTCTATGGCGAGTAACGCCATGCGCAATTTCTCGAGGATTTGACGAATTGCAGTTTTGACGATTCTCTTATATCGTTACGTACTGAACGTGAACCAAATTGGTGCAAATGTGGTCTTTGGTTTTGTTTTGCGCGTTTCGTGCGACTCGAATGTCTGATATATTTAATAGTTAAGTTTATCGTTTTAAGTCCTTCCCTGGGCTGTGTCAAATGTAATTGAATACACTATTGTGTCTAGTATAGTTTGTTACTTATTATGACATTTTTCTTAGGTGCCATTAGGAAAAATGCAATATTAATTTTATATTGTTTGGAAAATTAATATGGCCTATTTCACAGGGTGCTGTGACTTGACTGTTTAGTCCTTATGCAACATTAGGTTGGCAATTGACATAATTTACTTGCATCATTTCGTTGTTTTATATTCTGCAATATTATGTTCACAACGAAGTTATTATATTCTATAAATGTGGTTGTGAATGTGTAAAATGCAGAAGTTTTACTGTGGTATTATATATTTCTTAGGAGTAAAATGAAGAGTACATTTTTAGTACTTATTGCTAGTTAGAGAGATTGTGATTTCTATCGTTACAATTAATGTAATTGTAAGAGGAAAGTCCTTAGCACTTTTGCGTATTATATTGCAGGTTTTACTCCGTCTTATTAAATTAGTCTAAATATTGTCATCTTGTCAACTTATTCTTAAATGTGTAGATTATATTGAACTTGAATGCTTAAAGTTTCAAATGCAATTTGTTGTTTGAGGAAAGATTCTGGTAAATGTGTAAGTACATTATTTTGATGTTCTGTAAGTACATTGAACTGTATTATTTTTTGTACGAATTGACGTATTATTGTTTATATTTTTCTCTTGAATTGAGTAGAACTAGCCGATGTAACAAATCCGTAATTTGCCGTAGTTTAGTCGTAATTTTGCATACATTTTGCCGACAGTCTTGGCAGATACTTGAATGAAACTAGTATTTTAATACTTTTATTTCCCTGGCGCAATAACTAAAGATGTCATTTCCTGAATGTATATCCTATATTGTAATTAAAAAATAATATCCACCTAGCTACTATTTATTTTTGTTGAATAGAATAAGCTTTTACATTTCAGTAAATAGAATTAAATGTGCTTTTAAGATGCTAGTATGTTATATTGTTTGTAAAAAAAAACGATTGAAATATGTATAACGATTTTATTTTCTTCAATTGAACACTTTGTAATGGAGTGTATTTGTTGTATATCAGAATAATTATAATTCTGGCTCCTAAAAAAATAATATAATTAGGAAATATTATAAAATACATATTTTCTTATTGTAGGTAATTACATAAATGTCGTTAGTATAAAATTAAATACCCTTACTATGTAGGAACAGACTTTTGTGTTTGTTCAGTTGTTAAAATAAAAATCTTAAATTGTTTTTTATTCAAAAGCTTGTTGCATTTTGAATTGTAGACTAACTTGACTTCTAAAGCATAAAATTATATATATTCTAGTGTTCCTTAAAATGTGACAAGTATGAGGCTTCAAGGAAACATGGTTTATCTGAATACTGTAAGCAAGAAAGGAGACGATTTGTAAATACTCGGAATATAAATTTTAAACACCATTATAGGTCTTGAAATTTTTTGTCAGTATCAATTTAATTAAATTGTACAAATTTTATAAAATCATGGTCTCCTTTATTTCAATAATCCCAACCTTTCTACTTACCCCAAAATGTTTAAGTCTCACCATGCATGGGGTATTTATTTACTCGCCCCCACTGGTCTGATCGCTAAGCACGACTTCCGTGCGTATGGGGTTTCGGGTTCAATTCCCGGGTCGGGCCAAAATCGTTGCGATCATAGTCATGCCAATAGAAAAGTTGTCAAAATTAAAAACATTTCTTTGGCACTGTGTCAGATAGCTTTATCTGGAACCTGCGAAACTGGTCGGTAATGTCCCAACGATGGCCCAATCCATCATATCAATCAATGATAAATTAGATTCCTTGCAGTGGCGTAACTACGGCTACTAGCCGGGGCAGTGCCCCGGGGCCCCCAAGCTCAGGGGGCCCCTCGAATCTTTAAAGTTACTCTCACAAACATTTCGCGCTCGCTTCGCTTGCGTCCTCTACTTACTTCCTGTTCTTCTTTTTACACAGAAAACCAAAAAAATACAAGCTCGCTATGTTCGTGCATGTTGCATATCCTTAAAGGGCCCCATTTTTCTATTAGCCCCGGAGCCCGCGTTTACCTAGCTACGCCACTGATTCCTTTTATAATACTAAACCTATGTAAAACATCAAACCTACAGATAACAGAAAAGGAATATTAAAATAAATATAATATTAAAGGTAATATTAAACATACTACATCCTGATCACCGAGATGCGTGTTGGAAGTTGAAAGGAACGTCAATGACATTTTCTGAATGTCAAAACAAAATTGACACAAACAGAGTCAGATTCCGTGAAAGTGAACAAGCCTATTGTTGTTTTCTATTTTATACAATTTATTTTAATCATATATACGTGGCTAAAATGAGTGTTGTGCCATCGAATTTATCATTTAATTCATCAGTATCTACATCTCAATGCGACAGCCAGGATGACGCTGAACCAACCAAAGTTAAAAACTATCTCAAAGAAAGATTGAAGTCACGAATTTTTCTGGGACGTTACGTAGAAAGGAGACTTGCAGATAAACGAATCGGATATCGTGACGTAGTTGTAATTAGTCCAGCAGAAGGTAAATTAAAGAAAGACTTATTAGACGTACAGCAAAAACTGATAACAGTTTGTCCAAATACCCATTGGATAGGAATCACAGATACCGAAGCGTTAGGTTATACATCCGGAGTTTGCTTGTGGACAGAAATAGACAACCAGCCTTTCGGCCCCTTTTGGTTTCAAATCAAGAGTTTAAAATTCAGGGATGATGAAGTTATGGTTCAGTTGAAATGTTTGAGACATATCTCAGATGCATTTTTAGAGATAGAACCGATTCTGACTGGAGCTGTGAAGAAATCAAAATCTAGTGAAACTACAGAAAGAAAATTGGAAAGTAGTGTTGCATCTCTTAATGAGACCTATACTGATTTTGTTGACACTCTGAAAAGTTTTTTGTCTATAAGCAATGTGAAGGAATTCATAACATTTTTACTTGCTTTTGTTATTGCAATCTTTACAGGAAGTTCTTCTTTTATTAATTTTCTAGGGAACTTTATATTAGCACTAATAAGGGAACTGTCACTTTTAGTGAAAAACTCAACTCCAATGTTTCTGGGATTGTTAGATTTCTTTAGTAAAATAGTTGGAGGGTTTTATATTTTGTTGGCAATGTTGTTTAGACAAACTGCTCCTTCTCCAACAAATAAAAGAACAATAGGAGCTAATGACAGATCACGCAGAAGTTACAATCACTATGATGATGGCCAGTTTGATTGAATATTTGTGATCTGATAATAACTAGTTTTTATAGCTTTATTTATGACATGTTTTGTTAAGTCTTGTAGAGTGGTGTTTATTTCGATCTCATTTATTTATTGAATATGCTAAATCTTGCTTATTATTTTTTTTTAATTTGCTCACACAACCATATTTATAATACCAATACCAACAAACTAAAAATCATTCCAAATGCATTTTTATTTACTGTTATGAATATAATCATTAGGTAATGCTTGAAATAAATTGTATATTAAAGAAAACTTAAAAGTAAATATGTAAATAGTTTAATTCCAAAATAACTGAAACTTTTATTACACCATTTATTTCTGAATTTAACATAAGTTATTGTAGATTTATATTTGGTGATGTTGTGGTTTATAATATTATTATTGTTACTGGAAATAAAGCAGTTTTGAACAATATTGTCTCTCAATATCATTTCTTTTCGATTGGAACAACTATGATGTGTTTTCTGTCTGTAAAACAAGAAGATTTTGCATTAACAGTGCCTTCACACTAGCTTTTGTCAAGCTTTTTCATCGAAAAGTTTGACAATCAAATGCCTATGCTAGCCAAACACTACTGTGAAGGCGCTCAAAAAGCGTCTCTTCTAATAACAAGTGATAACAATCTCTTAGAAATTTTTGCTTACCTTTGTTAAACTTTCTTGATCTGTTTAGGAATATTGGATTCTCAAATTCTGAAACTGACATGAATATTATTGGTTAGTTTAATATTTTGGACTGCTTCACTTTAATGTTGTTAATACCTTTACGTCTTGATGACTGGCGAAATTTATTAGGTCCCTTATTGTTTGCCTTCTTTGTATTACTTTTTTTCAGTGATGGCGGTGGTGGAGGCATTTGAATTATAACATTCTTCATTTTAATAGACTGAAAGATTGAATTATATTGCAAATGGTAAGAAACTTTTAAAATTAAATATTTTGTTTTTAGGCATAGTAATATATAAAAGTACTACCTCTGTTGATGTATCTGCTACTGTCACTGTTTTAGGCCAAGAGGTTTCTTTTTGTTTCAGCATGTTAGTAGAGACAATGTTGTTAAGGATGTCCGTTACTATTATATTCATTTCACTGTTGTCATACTCTTTCAACATTTGTTTAAACAAAATCAGCAAGTGAGGTAAGGCTGATGTCAAATATTCTTTGCCATTATCTTGAATACTCAGGTTGTGTAATAAGTCTAAATGTGTAAAAATTTCATCTAATGTCATATACTGCCTGTACTGCTTCAGAGCTTTTATATTTTCGTCCCCGTAAGCTGAAAATAGCAATCTCATAGTAGAAATTCTCCACTCTGAATTAACAATAACTCTAAGAATTTTACCTAATTATCCAAATTTTATAATGTCCAATTTTGTGTTAATCTGTATAAGTAGGAACAATCTTTTTTCTCTTTGTAATTTCATCAATGTTAACTTCAATATTGGAAGTAACATCCTTTTGAGTATGGCATGGATTTTCAGACTGTTGTATACTTTGTGACCTGTAGGTCTCGGAAGAAAACTTCTTTAGTTTACCTTCATCAGTGTGCTTGAGGTTTGCTGTATTTTGTGTCATTGGTGGATGCAGCACATTTAATGCGGCGTTTAAAGATTCAACAGTATCCATGTCTAAAAAAGACCCTTTTTTTCGCAAAACCTTTTTTATATCATTTGTTATTCTTGATGTGAATTTCAAGTATCGTCGACCCTCCTCCATTTGTGCCAATTTGGATATGAATGATGCTGCTAAATTCTGAAATTGTGTGTTACATTTTGACCCTTAATTTTAATAAACGAATGCAATTATATAATCATTATACCTGTGTCACATTATCTCCATAATATTCTAACTTGCATGGCCAAGAAATACACGTTATGACAATGGAATGGTCTTCGAAAACATTGCACATGTCAGCATGAGTACAACCCTGAGTTATTTCTACCTTTTCCACATATCCTGAGTCTTCTAAACCCTGCAAGTTATATGTTAAGCAAATATTGAACTACCTACGTCTAACTTGTGTAGCAATGGTAAGTCTTAAGGTAGGTGGCATAGGTATATATTTTGGTAATGTTATTTTTAGGCATCTCCAGGCAGGCCTATTTATTCTAAGACCCCGCGATCGATGCTTAACCAATAACCATGCTATTTTTTCTCATGACTGCGCGTACATCACCCAGTAACTATGATACCTTCTATGCAGTACTTGAAATATTCTGGATGGCAGGGCTGTCCCAGAACAAGGAATTGGAGACAAATCAATGAAAATACCTCGTTCAAAAATATCAGTGCATTTTTTGTATATCTACCACCCATATACAAAAACTTCTTCAGAATGCGCATATTTTTAATAATTTCTCCTATGGTGCTTGTGAAGTATTTCGTGTCTTCGTTGAAATGTATTATAAAATCGTTATATTCGTGTTGATTTAAACAGTGGCACTTTCTTGTTAGCCTTTTGAATATTGAACAATCGTCATCTTCATCCTAGAAAAAAAAAATAGATTCATGTGTCGAAATAAATATAAATAAAGGAATAAATAAACCGTTGAAGTCGGTCGATTTCCAGTTTTTTTCCTTGGGGCAGCCATATAATACCAAAGCCAAATTATTATTGTTTACCTCTATATAAATAGTACTTAAAGTCTTGGTTTGGGCTTCCAATTTCTTCAGTGCTGGATCTACATTAGCGTCGTTTACTGACGACCGTTTCGTCTGGAAGCAATACACACATGTATGTATAAGATGAATCTTATCTCGTATCGTCAGTCTTAGCGGAAGGTACGGTTTAATTTTCCCACCCACACTTTCCGTATACCTTACCTACATACATCTACTTACCTTATTTAATTACCAGCTACAACAATGGTTAAAAAAAGATAAATAAAAAGAAAATAAATTCATACTCCATCAGTTTGTAGGACTAGGACTTCGTTCAAGTCTTTAGGAGGAAGATCTTTTGAAAATGTTTTCGACTGAATGTCTTCAAGAAGGTATAATAACTTTTTTGTGCTATCTTTAAGCTGGTTTAGCGAATCCTGAAAAAGAATCATTATTAAAATTTACGGTTGGAACGGAATAGTGAAGGCAATAAATATTACACCCACCGACTTTCAAAGTTACGCGCCATTTGTGCGGTTGCGGAAATAACTTTAGAACAGACTGGCAAAATGATTTTGTACGGTAACTTTGAATCTTGTAGAGAAAAAAGAAGTACTTAACATACCAACTTGACTTGACAATAAGGTTCAAGACAAGTTCTGATCGGGGTAGCTATTTTAGCGCTGGTGGCTTGGTTCCTTAAAGACCCCACGCTTTTCTTTAGCACCGACGTCTGCCGTGATGTATGAATACTCGTCTCTTCAAACTTCTTCGCTCGTACATTTCCACCCAATGGATGACTGCTGACAGGAACCTTTGTTTCTTTGCCATCATTTAGGTCTTTCTTTTTGTAAATAACATAGCTCGATGAATTGACCAATCCATTGTTATATCCTTTATTGCAACAGTCATCCATTAGGGAAAGATAGTAATTAATGGAATCAAACAATTAAACACTGCATTAATGTGAGCTCAGACACAATAATTGAGTTGTTGGCAAAGTTCAAAGGTGTTATGAATATAAAAACATTAAAATGTTAGGTTTCGCCATTTTTAAATTATGGAGCCATTTTTTTTTCGAGTTCATCGTGAACTCTGTCTATTTTTTTAAAGTTATGCAAAACAATTTGTGTGTAAACTTAGAAAATTATTTTTCTAAGTTTTAAAGGAAAATAATCATAATAATTTAGCCACAGTAAATAATATTTTTTTCTATTTTTACTTCATCGAGTGATTTTTTTGGCAGTAAATAAAACGCACATTGTTACAGTTTAGAAACATATGTTGTCAAAATTGTCAAGGTCAAAATAACATTTTCTGAACGAATCAAACATATACCAGGGGCATAACAGTCCCTACAATATTTTTTGTATGAGGTTTGAAATGTCATAGAAGTTCGTCACTTTGCGTTAGATGTCACTGTTTGCAATTTAAATAAAAGATTATTATATATATAGACAAACCGTGCAAACGGTTTTGCGGGGCATAGATTTATTATATATATTGAAATAAAAATTGTAATAGTAATAAATAAATAAATAAATATCCTACGGATTCTAAAGCATTTTTTAACTGTGGTGGAATAGTTACACGTTTCGCCGTACGCAGAAAAGTACGATATTTAATAATAATTCATAAATTAATATTAAAAAAAAGACTTATTAATAAGTATCAATAATTATTAAAAAAATTATGTTGTAGTGATTAACGATGTTTTCTCTTATTTAAAGCAATATTAATTAAGTAATTCGTATTCTTCAACATGTGAACTGAAACGTTTAGCCGCCATAAAAATCTGCATGACACGAGTCGACTGTCAATCTGTCAGACTCTTTTAAACTCC
>NWSH02000437.1:4664959-4690790 GCA_002382865.2 Heliothis virescens | reverse complement strand
CCCCCCCCCTCTAATTCTTAAACTACCAGAGTGAAAAATCTGAAAAAAATATATGTTATAGATCTCAATAAAAACTACCAACCAAAATTGGTTTGAACAAGATACAGTCAGTAGTTTTTGAGATATAGCACTTTTTCAGTGACCGCAAATTATAACTTTGTTATTCATATATTTGTATGAAAAACAAAGATAATGGAACGGAACCCTTCGTGTGCGAGTCCGACTTGCACTTGGCCGGTTTTTATGAATGTTTAGAGCGATTACTTTGCTAATACCTAGGTATTAAGGTCAAGATAAACGCAAGATAATTATCACTTTAGTTAAAGTACATAGCAATCTCTCTACCTGTCGTAATTTGCCAGTCGCGATAGTTAACCCAAACATCCACACTATATCTATACGAATTCCTTTATCCACCTGTTGTATATTGCTGCTCAAAATACATATTTGTTCGTACAGTAACCTGGGCAACGTATACAAAGAGCGTGGTCAGCTGCAAGAGGCGCTAGAGAACTACAGACACGCCGTCAGGTTGAAGCCGGACTTCATCGATGGCTACATCAACCTCGCGGCCGCCCTCGTGGCCGCCGGAGACATGGAGCAAGCTGTTCAGGCTTACGTCACTGCGCTACAGTATAATCCTGTGAGTATTCAAGAAACTTATCTTATTCTAAAGCCTCATTTAGTCATATAGATTCATACAGAAGAATTCTAGATGGTAAAGAAACAATTGTTATTGCATTTTCAACTTTAAGTCCATTGATCAGGGGACAGAAATGATGGACCCCTATTCTCAACTCACCCTATTTTAAAGAATTGAGGGTGGCAGTAGCAACTGCCATTAGACCACCACATTACGTCATACAATACTTTTATACTCGTACATATTTCTCGTACTTTAAACCGCAATGTATTACTACGATTGAATTAATTAACACCCAGATCACACCTTTATGCTAACAAGGCTGTTAAAAGCTGTTGTTTCTGAGTCATCTATCTAGCTATCGTTGACAAGTTATGCGATATTGCCGAATACGCAAGACAAAGCAATTTCAGGTGATAATAAATTGACAATGTACATACATCAGACAAACACGCGTTACGTCATAAGAGTTGAAGGTTCTTCAATTTTTCCGACTTACAAAAATAGTCTGGAATTATATTTTACTGAAATGTTATTCAGCCTTCAATTTTTCCGACTTACAAAAATAGTCTGGAATTATATTTTACTGAAATGTTATTCAGCCTATCTCAGTACATTGCTGGACATGTGCCAGAAAAACAGGTAACGGCCGAGGTTTCCCGTGTTACTAGGCATCGAGTTTGGTAACCGTATAGTCGGCCCGCGCCAATGACGCTGCCCTTCACCGGCCTAGAAAATTAGGACTGACATGTATCACTATTGCGACATTGTCTTGTGTTACTAATATTATAATGTTGTGTGATCATAGCTTAAAAGACATAGTAAAAATTAAAGGGATTATTATGAAGTAGGAGTATTGAGTAGCTCACCGGGTTGAGGCGATAATGTAAACGAAATAAATTCAAATACCATACCAGCAGCTTTTCTGACTATGCAATACGCTCTGGTATGGAGCTATTTATCATTAAAAGTATTGTAAATGTTATGAAAATTCCAAAATTTTATATTTTAGTGGACAAATTATCCATAAACTCGAGGATTAAGCGATATTAGGTTGTTAGATAAGAACACAATTTGTTAATGTTTCTAGCTCGTGCGAAAACGTCTCTTCACAAAGAGTGATAATGCCGCAATGCGGCCGTAGTCGCGATGCAGTTAACCTTTACCTTTGCACACGTTTTCTACTGGGCATCGATATAACGTCTATACATATGACCGTCGATGTCCACCGCTTATACCGTCTAGACTTTCAGTTTATCGAGATAAACTAGATCTATAACTAGAATAGAAACGCTCTTACAAGAGGCCTTAGCTGCCGATGGTTAATTTACTGAAGTTTACACTTTCTCGACTGGCTGGTACGAATGTTTAAAATAAATGTTTTGACACTGGCAGGCAGCGATACCGAATGGTATGGAAATAATAAATGAAAATAGTCGCCACGGGTGGTGATCCCCTCAGCAGACTTGATGCTATCAATAACTTGTAATAATATGCACATGCACGGAGTGAGCTAATAGGTATCCTTTGAACATCTGCAAGTTAGTTGTAAGCAGCATTCATATATCCCGGGGTTGCATGAAAACATGACTGAAGAATCATGAATTCATGACACCTCTACTTTATCTGTATCTATACTAATATTTTATTGTTTGTTTCTACCATAAAGGCTCCAAAATTACTGAACCGATTTGAAAAAATATTGGTCTGCTAGGTAGCTAGACTATTGAACAGTATAGGACTATATTTTGTCCGGGTACGGGCAGTAGTTCCCACGGGACGCGGGTGAAACCGCGGGAGAACAGCTAGTGGTCTAATGCCTTATTTTCTGTATTTGTTCTTCCATGTCATAATACCTTTTAAAAGTATGCAAATGCGATACAGGTTATATGAAAAACATTACCGATAGTTATCTTGTTTTATTGATAACGTGTTTGTCATACCTATGATGATTTAATTTAACAGTACAATTTATTTATAGTAATTTATTTTACCAGGAAGAATACTAAGTAGTCTATAAGTAACTCTATTGTGAATCGAATTGTATTTAATTACATTATACGTGTTACATTTGAATTTGAGCTTCGATAATTTTAACAATGTCTTGATTTTGTATTGCAGTGCTTGAGTTTCTATGCAACTAATTAGTAAAAGGCGAAATCTTTGTTGTTTATACGTTTTCAAATTATGTATATGTCACCGGAAAATAACAAGATCCGTAAGTTTATCAATTTACTAGGAAATTTATAAACTTCCGTAGGATTCTAAACGGGAGATAAATTTGATTATTATACGTCTACATTTTAGTAAATTGATAAACTTACTGAACTCATTCGTAAAATAATAAGTAAGCAATAACAAAGCGCCTCGCGCGATCTGATTGGTTGACTGACACGTGTCACTTCTCCTTCCTCGCGGCCGCCATTGAAGTCTATTGACCAATCAGAGGGCAATGTGTTATTTTACGTATTTCAAATAAGCGTACATTTAAAGGTGGATCCACACATTGCGAGGCATGCGCTCCGCACGGCGCACAACGCATGCCTCGCCAAGTGTGGACCTGTATATTCGTGGCGAGGCAAGCGCTCCGCATGCGCGAGGGCGAGCCAACGTATGTCGGCAAATGCTTCAATATCAAAGTGCCTCAGTGCGAGCATTACGTTAGGTGTGGACGTAGCCGCGCATGCACGTTCGAGGCGTGCGCCGCGTACAATATCAACGCACGCCTCGACTGCGAAAATGAAACTGCGTTTGCTCGGGCCAAACAGCGCGCAGCGTATGCTCGGGCCGATCCAACCCACATAGCAGCAGTCAAGATGGCGCCTTTGCATCGCGTGCGCGTATCCGCTGCTGCTTTTATAATTATTAATTCAATTATTGAAAAGAAAAGGAAAGAAAAAAGTCGTCGTCGTTGGTGGGTTAAAAAGTTCCTCCGCCTGCGTTATGAACACGGAAATAAGCTTTTCGATGATCTCTCATTTGAAGAAAATAACTCCAATTTTATACACATAGCTGAAGAAGATTTTAATTTCCTTAAATTTTAATTTCCTTCCGGCCGCCACACGGCGCACAGCGCACAGCGCTGTGCGTTGTGCGCCGTGCGGAGCAAATGCCTTGCCAAGTCTGCGCGCCTACTTGCCTCGAGCATTTGCTTCGCACGCGATGGCTCGACCCGAGCATATGTTGGTATAATTTGTCAACACGCACGCCTCAAGCCGAGGCATGCGTTGTGCGCCGTGCGGAGCGCATGCTCGTAATGTCTGGATCCACCTTAAAAGAGCTTCTGTGATTGGTCGAACCATTTAGAATCTTACGAATAGATATCCGTTAGTTTATAAATTTACCGTGTGACGTCGGAAATTGATAAATTTACGAAAATGTGGACGTAAAATAATACAATTTATCTCCCGTTTAGAATCCTACGGAAGTTTATAAATTTCCTAGTAAATTGATAAACTTACGGATCTTGTTATTTTCCGGTGACATATAGACAAAATGGGTCATTCATTATTCACGTCTACTAAAACTCCATTTGTAGATATTATTTCGAAGGTTGAAATCTCTTGACTTTTTATTGAAGCTGTTCATTAATATATATCTCGGACTCTTAGTCAGTGATATCAATCATTACAATCTGAGTACAAAAACTCTTCAGCTTAAAATAAACTTTGTGTGCTTAGTGGTAAGATATAAATTATCAATATCAAACTATTTTATCCTTGTACTCGGCGATTACCTATTGTTACGTTAATGTCGCTTCAAGTATAATATTGTGCGGTAATATTCCACGAAGTTTTCCTGCACTGTCGGTACCTTGTTGATTTAACGCTCGCTTTATTATGATGGAGGATGACCTCAACTTTATCAAGTCAAGCCCAATAAAAGCTTGTTAAAAAATAATATTTGTTTCTTCTCATCTAATGTTCAAAGATGAGTAATTTTTCTCTTGAGATGTTTATTCTATGTTGGTGATATGGCAATAATCTCTATCGAAATATGTAGTTCTCAGAGATAAGAAAATTATGTTCTTACAATTAAAATTTATCAATTTAAATTATCAGATAATTCAATTTAATTAATCTTGTTAATGAGTGCATATTTCATAAGCATTGCGTATTATTAGCAAAATGTCTGAAACCGATTCACTGTTTTCTTAACAAATGTATACTTGTACGTAACTACCTTGGTTTGTTTAGTTCAATCCGCTATACCGTCGCCAACCGGTGTTTGAGGTGGGCGTAAATCAAATTTATTACGTCGGAGATTAAAAGGCCATCCCAGAATTAAAATGTTTGAAATTAACCGCTGTTCAAACATTGTATAGCGACTAATGATCTTTATTTAAAGTGGAATTATTTATTTGAAAACCGTAATCTTACTTCAGAATGAAATATTTGTTTATTTTCCTTGTAGATTTGTTCTTATAAGTAGTATTGATATTCGTATGTACAGGTTTAGAAATTGCTGCATTGGTTGTTACACATATTGTATGCAATAAATCAAAGCTAATGAGTAGTTTAAAATATTGTATTAATAAATAACACATAACGATTGTACTGTACTGACCTACGTTTGAAATATCAGAATGGCTGTTACAATAAATTCATATTTGGTGAGCAGGCATGTAGTACGAAATTCTTGTATCTTAGCAAAGAGTTCAGCCAATTTTAAGAATGTCTGAAATATTTCTCTGTTATTGAAATTGACGCTCGAAGTGACGATGAATCCAAGAGGAAAATGCATTGTTCTCCACATAGTACATTGTTTAACGCTTCAATAAAATTTCAATGATTTCTCTCATGAGTATTTCGTCGAGACCCCCGGTGCAATAATAAATAATCAGCTGATCGGAGTAAACAACAGGTACAATAACAGCCATGAATCGATTCTATCGGTAATTTTGCTTGGTGATTATCGAGAAGAAATAATCGTATGTTTATAAACTGTTTCCGGCAATGGCGAGGCCTACAAGGCTATTAAACTCGTGTATGTCATAAAAGGTGACTAGAAGATGACGTCATGTTTGATTGTTGTATTCTTATCCGCTGCAGTGCCTACTGGCAATTTTTCTTCTACATGTAGGGAAAACTCACTCGGAAAATTCTCTCGCTTGCAAATAAAATAAAGGTTTATTTCGTCATCGTACAAATTGTTAGAAGCGTCTCATGTGGAAACCTTTTAAGTATTCGAAATACCTATGCTAGGAGATATCGCTCTTAATAAAAGGCAACCAAATCAGGCTACATCCTAGTATGACCATTCACAGGCGCTATCTTTACTGCAGTCTTAACTAAAAAGCAAATGCAGCCAGGCCTTACATTTTATTTGGGATGGAGATTATGTAGCCACAATTCTAAATATTTTATTTTATGCTGGTTAATGCTATCATCCAACTTTGAAGGAATAAAACTAAAGTTTCCCATTTTGTTCACAGGATCTATACTGCGTTCGGAGTGACTTGGGCAATTTGCTCAAAGCACTTGGACGTTTGGACGAGGCAAAGGTAAATATAATTTCCTCCTCTACTTTCTGGTTTGCTCCGAAGTTAACAGGATTCTCTAAAAGTTTCCTTTGTACTGTATTAAATTAGCGTACTCTCTGCTCTGTAAGCGTACTCAGCCCTTGCGTATCTACATCAGAATAATTTGCAACTTGCGTCAGCCTTTTCTTGTAATGGTTTTGACAATTAGTTCTCTACGTAGTCTCAGATGCACTTCCAAGATTTTAATAACTAATGAAGAGTCTCAATTTGTCAAAACCATTATCACATCTGTGAAACAAGATGGGAAAACGAATGCTTTGTTTGGCCACACAACTTTCATTTCCAATCTTGTTGCACGTCACAATACGTACAGTCACAAAATATTAAATATCTTATGTGTATCGTTATCTGATAATAAAATTACGTTGATAAAGTTTGAATGTTACTGTTCATAATATCAATGGATGACATTGACTCGAGTTTAAGGACATTTTTGCGTAGCATATTGTTTGACACGTACATTTTTTATTGATGCTTGCTGTACACATGGGTTTCGCATTGAATTTAAATATATTATTGTACACAATAAAGTACACATTTTAAATAAGAAATTAAAACAATTAAATGGGGGAGAGACGGGTGCTCAATATTTTGTGACAGCATTTTGCGTTCAAATACCAATTCTCTACACAACATTATTTTGTCTGAAGAATCTTTGGAAATTTGTTTGTTTTGAATGTTACATAAAGACTTAGTTTTTTCTTGATGTAAACAATGTTGTGTGGAGTATTGAACAGTTATGAGAGTAAACTAATTCACGTCTCTACACTAAATGTTTGTGACAACAATAAATCCTGTTTACTTCAAAACCTAGTTAACGTTATTCCTTGCGCTTGTAGTGATTTCTTATTACAATGGAGGATCAGAGGAGTCTGTAGTGTTTATTTCATTTAGTGGTATGACGTAGTGAGTTTATTTGTATTATATGATTTGGTCATCCACATGATGCCTGTCGCAATACTCTGCTCGATGACAGCGTGAGCTGGACAATGATCCTCTCGAATCATAAATATTTGATTTGCAATATAATTTGTTTATGAAGACGATCGGGTGAAACAAATTGACTCAAAATCAACTAATTTTCTATTATATTTTCACAAGGTATTGTCTGGTAAGGCAAGTGTAGGTGTGACCGCTGCTGTATCTAGCTGGGTTATGGTTCGTACGACACTCGCTATCCCGCCGCCATGACACCATGTCTGCTGCAGGTAAAGTGGAAAAGGTTTGCAAGAATAAAGTAAGAACAGGAATCGGATACAACTCGTGCTCTTTGACTTATCCATTGTCGTGACCATCTTCTCTCATCGCTAGGAAGTGGAAGCGTTTCACTTGTGGTTGGTTCTTTTGTTTCGTGACGTATGATTTTATTTGACGTTGATACAAGACGTATGGATGTACGGTTGGTTGCACTTGGTTTGCACTGGTTTTCGTTTGCATTTCCTACTGATGTGTGTGGCAGTCGGCGTAGTCTCGTTTCTCTAGGGTGCTGTTTGCGTAATGTGTAGTTAAATGCGATTGATGTTTGGTGATCGTAGCTTTTGGTTCGGCGATCACCCAGCATCAGTCGTAGCGAACGTGGAATTACTGACATTGGCGTAACATACATTTCAGAACACCATTATACCAAAACAGTATCGTTGTAGTTATTAACATGTGTTTTTTCCGTGTGTGTAGGCTTGTTACTTGAAGGCAATAGAAACGAGGCCAGACTTTGCGGTAGCATGGAGTAACTTGGGATGCGTGTTTAACGCACAGAGCGAAATCTGGCTGGCCATTCACCACTTTGAGAAGGCCGTTGCACTAGATCCCAATTTCTTGGACGCTTACATTAATTTGGGAAATGTTCTCAAAGAAGCCAGAATTTTTGACAGGTGAGTTGAAAAGTTATTTTAGATTTATTATTTACATTATTATTTGCGAAACCTTGAACGCATACGATTACTAATTGCATATTAATGGTTTGACATTGTTTACCACCATTCAAAAACAACATTAATTAACAACAATTTTCCATGTCCAATAGGGCCGTTGCGGCGTATCTTCGCGCGTTGAATTTATCGCCAAATAATGCTGTGGTTCACGGTAATTTGGCATGCGTTTACTATGAACAAGGATTGATTGACTTGGCAATTGACACGTATAGACGAGCCATTGAATTACAACCTAACTTCCCTGACGCATATTGTAATTTAGCGAATGCACTCAAAGAGAAAGGACAAGTCGCCGATGCCGAGGAGTGTTACAACACAGCTCTAAGACTATGTCCCTCGCACGCTGACTCACTGAACAACTTGGCGAACATTAAACGTGAACAGGGATACATCGAGGAAGCGACTCGTTTGTACTTGAAAGCTTTGGAAGTGTTCCCCGAATTTGCTGCAGCTCACAGCAATTTGGCCTCAGTTCTACAACAACAGGGAAAACTAACTGAAGCCCTCATGCATTACAAAGAGGCGATACGTATCCAACCAACTTTCGCTGATGCGTACAGTAATATGGGCAATACGCTCAAAGAGATGCAGGATGTAGCGGGCGCGCTGCAATGTTACACCAGAGCTATTCAGATAAATCCTGCATTTGCTGACGCGCACAGCAATCTTGCTAGCATTCACAAAGACTCAGGGAACATTCCCGAAGCTATCCAGTCTTATAGAACAGCTCTGAAATTGAAACCAGATTTCCCCGATGCTTATTGCAATTTGGCTCATTGCTTGCAAATCGTGTGCGATTGGACCGACTACGAGTCGAGAATGAAGAAGCTTGTCAGTATTGTAGCCGAGCAGCTCGATAAGAACAGACTGCCGTCAGTACACCCCCACCACTCTATGTTGTATCCTCTAACGCATGAATATAGAAAGGCGATCGCAGCCCGACATGCTAACCTTTGTCTTGAAAAGGTACAAGTTCTTCACAAACCACCATTCAAGTTCCCCCGAGAGTTGCAAGGACGACTCCGTATCGGTTACGTGAGCAGTGACTTTGGTAACCACCCGACTTCTCACTTAATGCAGTCAGTACCTGGTCTGCACGATCGCACTAAGGTAGAAATCTTCTGCTATGCTTTGAGCCCAGATGACGGCACCACATTCCGATCTAAGATCGCCAGAGAGGCGGAACATTTCATTGACTTATCGCAGGTACAATGTAACGGCAAAGCTGCCGATAAAATCTACGGCGACGGTATTCACATTCTCGTCAATATGAACGGCTACACAAAAGGAGCGCGGAACGAGATATTTGCGTTGAAGCCGGCCCCCGTACAAGTTATGTGGCTCGGATATCCCGGAACTAGTGGGGCTAGCTATATGGACTATTTAATCACGGATGGAGTGACGTCACCCGTGGAATTAGCGAGCCAATACAGCGAGAAAATGGCTTACATGCCGCACACATACTTCGTGGGCGATCACAAGCAAATGTTCCCGCACTTGCAGGAAAGACTTATTCTCAGCGACAAAGTGAAAAACAACAATTTGGGAAGTGTGGCCGACAATGTGGCGGTTATCAACGCTACGGACTTATCTCCCCTGGTGGAGACTACTGACATTAAAGAGATTAAAGAAATCGTACGAGCCGCTCGACCTGTTGAAATATCTTTGAAAGTAGCGGAATTACCGACCACCACACCTATTGAGACCATGATTGCTTCAGGACAAGTGCAGGTAAAAACAAAACAACATTTTATCCAAAAAACTGCGTGCTGTATTTAAAATCGGCCATGGTAATTCTAATCTATAATTTGTTCACAGACATCAGTAAACGGAGTTATACTTCAGAACGGCTTAGCAACAACACAGACGAATAACAAGGCAGCGACTGGCGAAGAAGTGCCACAGTCTATCGTTATAACAACCCGCCAACAATACGGACTACCTGACGACGCAGTGGTATACTGCAACTTCAACCAACTGTACAAGATCGACCCGTTGACGCTGCATATGTGGGTGTACATATTGAAGAATGTGCCAAACAGTGTGTTGTGGCTACTACGTTTCCCGGCCGTTGGGGAACCTAATATTCAGAATACGGCTCAACAACTAGGTAATTGATTATTCCACCTCGTGTAATGAAACTTTCAATAAAAAAATACAAAATAAAATTATTGCCACTCTTAAATTAGAATAAAACGCGTTGGAGTTCGATAGTTGGAGGCTCGTTTCACGGATCGTTTGTCGGAGTCACGGTTTTCGTTGTTATGAGTTCGTGTGTGAGAAAAGAAAAATACGTGACCAATAATTTTGCTGATCTAGAAGACGGGCTATTTACTTCTTTTAAGACAACATCTCTATTGTAACAACAGTCTGAAAGAATGGATCATGTAGATAATCTAGTTGCTAGTGAAAGCTCTTCAAGTTTATTAATTTAACATTTTTGTTCCCCAGGTTTGCCTCCTGGTCGCATTATTTTCTCCAACGTGGCTGCCAAAGAGGAGCATGTTCGACGCGGACAGTTGGCCGACGTATGTTTGGACACGCCATTGTGTAATGGCCATACAACCAGCATGGACATTCTGTGGACTGGCACGCCGGTTGTCACGCTGCCTGGAGAGACACTTGCTTCTAGGTAAATATTAAAATTTATTTTTAATAAGTATAGTTTCTTAACCCAGTCTCTGTCCACAAAGTAGACAAAATAGTTAAACAATTGGTGTGTATCACACATGACTTATGGGACAGGGATGGTGGTCTACTACTTAGACTACAAAATGACTAATACTGTACCACCATATGGTCATTTTAGTGTAACTAGAAATCGCAGCAAATGAAGAAAAGTTACCTTTCTTCTTCAGTATCCATTATTTTTGGGCAAAGAACTCTGTTTCCGTTTTTCCTTCAGGAATGGATATAGCTTTTATTCTTGAAACCCTTTACTAACGTCGTTTGTGTTATCGTTACAGAGTGGCAGCATCTCAATTGAATACTCTTGGTTGTCCCGAGTTGATCGCGAGAACGAGGATAGAATATCAAGACATAGCTGTAAGACTAGGAACCGATAGGGAATAGTAAGTACAATTTTACACTAAAGAAACACGACTCGAGTTATATCCGCATCAATAATATTAATTGTAATTTGACTTTAGAATAAGGCAGTAAAATCTCAGAAGCAATAATGTTTTTCTATCTTTCTTTACAGTTTAAAAGCAATCCGCGCTAAGGTGTGGGCCGCCCGCACCGAGAGTCCGCTGTTCGACTGCAAGGCGTACGCCACCGGTTTAGAAATGTTATACAATAAGATGTGGCAGAGGTACGCGCGAGGCGACCGCGCCGACCACATAAAGGCCGACAAATAGACTGCGGCTCGCACCGGCCAAACCAGTGACGGGACAGCTAAGAAACGCCGATGGTGCTAAGTGATTGTGAACCAGTGAAAGTTGTGCATGAATGATAACAAAGCAGAATAAGGACTGCGTGTGATATTAATTGTATGGGCTGGAAGCTCTGTTTAGTTCCGATTGTCAGCCGGTGTCGATCAATGTAGACGTACTTTAATATTGTACTTTATAGACATTGATCTAGCCTCGTCGCCCGTTATGACCGATCAAATTCTGTATGCTAATATAATTTGGTTGAGTTATGTGAGTTGGTATCCAAAATCCTTTATGGACTTGATACGACAGTAGGGCGATAGATGTATCAGTGGTACTGTTGACCATGAATATGGCAATATTTTACTTACAGTAAGTATACAAGCAGGCTCTCGGATGAACATGAAATGTATTCTCGCTAGTTTTCATGTATCTCGATATCTTCCTTATCTGTAGTAATGCGCTAAAAGGTTCCTAGTTGTAATGTTACGAAAGGAATATTGATTAAGTTCAAGCTGAACTGTGTAATAATAAATTATTGAGCAATAAAGTAATGTTAACAACTAGTTAAGTCCGCTTAGTACCTGTAAAATATTACCCAGTTGTGTGATATGTTACAGGTAAGAATATAAAATGATTTTGCTTGTAGTTGGTTTGCAGAAACTGTTACATAGCCTGTATTCGCAATATCATAGGTATTTAGTAATTTTCAATTCCAAAATATATGAAAGAATGATACCATTTATTGTTTAGAGAATTAACACAGGAAATAGACGAATTTCTTCAAATTTTATTCAATTGATATCAATAAATAGACAAACACTAACTATTTAGATAGGGAACTTTATGTAAAATAGTCGTTTTTAATGAGGCCTTATTACAATCGTGTTTGTGTTGCATTTGCCAAAGTTATGAGTAATAATAAATGTTATTTAAACTGTACTGTGGAGAATGGAACATATGTCTCTGTGTTATACCAAACATGTAGCAGTTTGTATTGAGACCGGAGCCTACGTAAGACTGAATTTCCGGAACACTAACAGTGCAGACAGTTATAAATTAGTTCAATTATAGTCATCGTCGCAGCCAGCCGCTGGCGACTCGTTAATAGTGTTAAGAGACTCGTTTTATTCTTAAGTAATCATTTGTGATACCAACATACTATTATAAAATGGCCATGCTTGACGAACATAGTTTTAGACATATTTTACCCAGCGATTGTAATACTTAGACGCAGCAGACGCACCTTATTTACCTTATACAATTTATTTTATTTATTGCTCATGAAGTTCATTGCTAAGAACACTATAATGTCGTCTTCTCAAATTAATCTGAATTAAATAATGAGCATAGTAGCGTAAGGTGTAATGGCTATAAATGTGACTTATCCAATTGTTTTATCATTGCCTGCCGTTTTGTTGTAAATATTATTTAAGTCTAGACTACGACATAATAAACTAAAAATTTTACGTGGTGTTATTTTATTTCGATCCCGAATTTTCAGTTGTTTCAATGCGTGTTGGTCTTTCAGGCGAAAATACTAAATGGATTTTGATGAATCTTCGAAGTGATATCACTTCGGCTGATGCTGTCGACTGTACTACGCCCTCCTATGTCTACCTTCCGATCTCTTTTCCGTAACTTTCGTTCTTATTTACGCGTTTTTATGTACCATTGTTTATATCGTAGACTTCTGCCATTTTCTTTTCGTGCCGTCATCGCCTTAAACCGTCCACTACTCCAGTAATTGGAGCTTAGAGCTCCAATTTGCAATTGAGAGGCATGCGTGTCGGTGAGCACTGTGTAGGATATTTTTTGGCTTTGGATATGCTGCTGCCCAGTGCCCATCTCCGAGCAAGGCATGTGGTTATACCACCATCAGTCGGTCGCCACAGCCTCGCCCGTTTTCATCAGGATGCGCCATGGGCAGGTGAGGTTAGCAGTTGGGGGCAGGACGATGTTAGTTTGCCCCTATCTCAACGGGTAGATAGATATTTATTGGCTTTTATAAAAGTTCAATTTTTTCACCACACTATCCAAAATCAAATAAGTGTTCTGAAGTTTGAAAACTGTTGTAGAAGTTGTTCATATTATATTCTATACCCCTTATGTATTAATGACGGTAAATGTCAATAGATGGCGTTGTTCCAGTAGAATTTAGCTTTAGTTTGCAAAATAGAATTTGTACATTTTTACCCGACTAGGGCGAAGCGAAAAGGAGGGTTATGATTTTTTGAGTTGTGTACTAGAACTAAGGAAACAAACAATAATCGCATTCTGACTGATTGTCTGTTTATTCTAACTCGGAAACTCATAGTAGCTTTGATACTTCAATGATGCATTAGTCATGTACCTAAGTGCTCAGAGAGTACCTAAGTAAGTAGGTATTTACACTATTTACTTTACAATTTTTTTTATTTTTATTATTTTATTTACCTACCTTACTAAATTATATATTTTAGAGAATATAATTTTATTATAAAACTTCATCTGACCCGTGAAGGTATACAGTTGTCTGGTATTGAGATTGAATACATACAATTCAATAGGTACCTACTGTTATTACTGAAGAAACAAATACCACATCAACTTACATATTCCGGGGTGATTTGGGAAAAAACCTATGAAGCAACTTCGGTCCGACCTGGGAATCGTACCTGTGCACAGTAGGCGCACTCCAGGCGCTACGAGGTTGGTAGCCATATTTTAATTAATATTTTACAATAAATAATGTATAGTTACCGAATATATTTTTTCTATTTTCCACGTTCTACAGGTTGCTCAGTGCATGGTTAAACAAATGTTTTTTTTTAAGTTTATTTTTATAAGTATATAAAATTGATTAAAACACGTGGATTAAAAGTATTTTGGCGCGTTTACACGCTGTTTCGTTTGTTCGACCATGTGCTGCACAGCATGTATGTACCTGTAAAGTTACATTGTTAGTCACACCAATTAACGATGACCAAACCATAACCAGCCGTGTAGTTGTCGCTCATTGGTCAAATCGGCGATTTGACAACTGAAAATGTTTCGGCTATCGTTAAAGCTCATGGTAAGATTAGTAGCTCAATGGTTAAATATTTGCTGCGTCATGAGTTCGATTCTCGGATATTTTGTATGATCATATTTTTGTATTGACATGTCCGTCCAGCAATGACGATTTTTAATGGCACAACAGGTACAACAAACTGTGTAAATCTGGAAACCAAGTGAAAACCTGGAAACATGCGTAATTTTTTTCAATCTTTCCTTTATATGTGCCTTTACAAACGAGGGTCACAAATATAAATGTACCAGAATTTTATGTGGGTACCAGGAATCGTGTTGGCCAAGTTCCCGCAGATTTGTCCGTACCTTTAGTTCGTCAGTTTTGTCAACAACCAGCATTCGGGCACACCAGCTGCGAACGTAACACATTGTGTCCCGTGCCCGCTACCTGTGTCTGCGATGCGGATGTTTTTGTAAAGGTGAACAAGAGAGCAACCGCAAGCACAGCTTGCTTCTCCATGTGTGTTAAATTGAGTGGAAATAAGAGTTTATTTAGTAGGTTTTTATGGCTTAGGTTTTATTTTATGCATTATCTAATTATAGCAATGTTCAAATGACTGATTGTGTAGCTTTTAATTTATGTACTGCTTTTGCACTTTCAAGGCATCTCCGTCGATCGTCGGGTTTTTATAACTCGCCAAAATTTTGAGAACTGTGATCAGGGTGGTTGACCTTAACCTAAAGTTAAGGTGTCGTTATTAAATAATTCCCTACTTAATAATTGTAGTTCCGGAAATATTATAAGCATTAAAGTCATAGAATAAAATTATTTTTTACAAATGTCAGCTGTTTTTTTGCTGAACGCATCTTTCATTAAATTATTACCGGAATTACAGATTTACGCTGATTTATAATTTACAACTGCGATATAATATTAGTTTATCCATAAACTAAAAGAATATAAAAATCATTAGCTGTCGACTTTATTTAGTAAGTAAGTTATAAAAAGTTAACTTGAAACTTTGGGCAGCTCTACTACGGTAGAGACACACACAGTGGGTTTTTATTTAAATTTAATTAGGTAAAGGGTATTCCTGGATAAAATTTATGATAACAAAAGTCACGTAACGGTTTCCGTTTCGTACAAAAGTCAAAACTACGAGGGTTACTTATTATGCGGCAATAGAAATGTTGGTGCGGTCCGTTCCCTCCAAGCCGGCGCGCATTCATGGCATTTCATTGTACGCGGCAGTCGCGGCCTCGCCACCGCGGGGGGATCGCGTGCTTGCCTTGCCATGCTGCGCCGCACGCACACTGCTCTATTTACTACACCGCTCATAATCGTCGTTATCGAATTGTTTTCGAGTAGAACACGCGTACACAACAGCTGAACATGACCGTGCGCGACTTACGAACTCAAGTTTCATTCATCAAAACTCTATTCTGACAAGTGACGAAAATGATATGGACACAGTGCCGTTTAAAATGATAATTAACGCGATATTCTTTTGTTTAGTGATGGGCGCGGCGCTTACGGAAGCGCCTGACGATACAGATGTTTGTTTCCGTGTGTCGGGTGAGAATGGTGTGGTGGAGTGCAACGTACGAGCACTGTCGTCGGACAGGGACGTCGCCGGTTCGATGCACTCGGATGGCGCGGAGCGGCTCGCGATCCGGTGCAGCCCGCTGCTGCTCGAGAGCACGCTGCGAGACCACCACTTCGGAAGAATGCAAGGTTTGGCGGAGATAACCATAGATAACTGCAAAATACTAAGACTTCCCGGCAACGTCTTCGAGGGATTACGAGGCTTGAAAACATTGAACATTCGTACTATGAACAACGAGTGGAGCAACAATAAAGAATTGGAACTATCTTTGGGAGCTTTCAACGGGCTGAGGGAGCTGCACACGTTAGACTTAGGTCACAATAACATCAGAAAGATACCTTCAGACCTGTTCTGTGCGCTGGAAAACATAATTTCTCTTAATTTAACGCATAACAAAATCAAGTTTGTTGACGAACTGGGTTTCGGTCATAAATGTGGGTCCACATTACAGACTATAGATTTAAGTCATAACGACATCATGTCGCTGCCAGCTGACTCCGAAATTTTACATTTACGCCGGTTGACACAGTTATTTCTTCAGAATAATAAAATAAATGAGCTGCCAGGGGAAGTTTTTAGTGACTTACTCTCGTTAAAAGTTGTGAACCTTTCGGATAACGCTATTAGTTATTTGCCGGATGGTTTATTTTATAATACTAGAGAAATTCGAGAAATTTATATACAAAATAATGAACTGGAAACTTTGCCTAAGAGAATATTCAATCGGTTGGAACAATTGCTCGTTTTAGATCTTTCGGCGAATAAATTGAAGAGCGACCACATAGAAGATGAAACGTTCGGTGGTCTAATAAGATTAATCGTGCTCGACCTGTCCCATAACACGGTCGCACGAATCTCACGCAACATGTTCAAAGACTTGTTCTTTTTACAAATTTTGAATCTGTACAACAACTCCATAGGGTTCATAGAGGATAATGCGTTTTCACCGCTTTTTAATCTACACACATTAAACTTAGGTCAGAATAAGTTACATGCTATTGAAGATCACGTATTTAATGGATTGTTTATATTGAATAAATTAAATTTGAATAATAACTTGCTATCTTATATAAGTGAGAATGCATTTGGAAATTGTTCAGATTTGAAAGAATTAGATCTAAGTTCTAATAAGATTGCGAAAGTCCCTGATGCAATTTTGCAGTTACCGTTCTTGAAATCTTTAGACTTGGGTGAAAATCTTCTAACAGAAATTACAAACACTTCATTCCAAAATCTATCTCAACTGACTGGGTTACGATTAATCGACAATCAAATTGGAAACCTTACCGCGGGCATGTTCTGGGGCATGCCGAGCCTGCAAGTACTCAACTTGGCCAAAAATAAAATACAGTCGATCGAAACTGAAACCTTTCAAAAGAATACTCAATTGGAAGCCGTGCGTTTAGATGGTAACTTCATTTCTGACATCAACGGGGTGTTTGTGGCGCTAACTAAACTGTTGTGGCTTAATTTATCCGAGAACCATTTAGTGTGGTTTGATTACGCATTCATTCCGGGAAGCTTGAAATGGCTGGATATCCACGCAAACTTCATTGAAATTCTTGGTAATTACTATAAAATTCAAAATGAACTTCACGTCAAAACATTAGACGCTAGCCATAACCGTTTAGTGACCCTGTCCCCGATGTCGATTCCAAACAGCGTAGAGCTTTTGTTTATAAACAACAATTTCATCACAAGTATAGAGACGGATACATTCCTTGAGAAGAGAAATTTAACTCGAGTTGATATGTATGCCAATGAGATCGAAAGTTTGGACATAAATAGTTTGCGCATTTCGAGAGTGGCAGATGGACGAGCATTGCCGGAGTTTTACATTAGCGGCAATCCCTTTCGATGCGATTGCACAATGAAATGGCTCTTACTCATCAATTCCATTACGACTCGAGAATACCCGCGCGTGATGGACTTGGAGAATGTAATCTGCAAGGAATCCTACGTACGCGGCGTGAAGTATCTCCCGGTCAGTTCCCTCCACATCAAAGACTTTTTGTGCAAATACGATAGTTACTGCCCTGACGGTTGTCATTGCTGTGATTTCAATAACTGTAACTGCAAAACATTGTGCCCAATTAATTGTTCGTGTTATCACGATTCCGCGAAAAGCACCAGCGTCGTTGATTGTTCTGTTAAACAATTGAAATCAATACCTCAGAATTTTCCTGTAGATGCCACTCATATTTATTTAGATGGTAATATTTATAGTGAACTTAACGAATCTGTTTTCGATTCAATGCGTAAAGCAGTCGTCGTATATCTGAATTCCAGTAACATAATAAATATACAGAACAATACGTTCAGCCAGCTAAGAGATCTAAGGATCCTACACTTGGACAACAACAAACTGAAACAATTACTGGGTCTCGAGTTTTCAAAGCTAAGCAACTTAAAAGAACTGTATCTTCAAAGTAATTTAATTGAGTACATTTCTAATGAAACTTTTTCCCTTTTGGGAGCTCTAGAAGTTTTGCGCCTGGATGGAAACAGACTCGTGAATTACGGTCTGTGGCACTTAGACAATAACAAAAAGCTACAAACGTTGTACATTGGCAGTAACAACTGGTTCTGTGACTGTAAATATTTGCAAGGCTTTTTAACTTACGTGTCGCAAAATGTTGAAAAGATTATAGATATTCCCAACTTGTGGTGTGTGAATGAGAACATGAACCCGGCAAGGAAGCCATTGAATTTAAATGTGACAGTTTGCAGTGAAATAAGCGATCCTTCGATGATAAGCGCGTTCTTCGTCTCCCACAATTTGCCATTATTGGCTTCGGCTTTGACTGGGTTCATGCTTATTTTATTAATATTAGCTTTAGTATTCACATTTAGATACGCTTGTAGGATGTGGTTGTATTCGAATTGCGGAATTAAGCTCTCCCCTCTAGCGGGCGCTTTTAAGGATGCTGATAAGCTTTACGACGCATATATTTGTTATAGCCCTAAAGACGAGGAGTTTGTCGTAGAATCGCTCGCTCGTGAATTAGAGACCGGTTATCCGTCGTACCATCTCTGCCTACACTACCGAGACGTTCCGCAGTTCGAAGCCACGTACGCGCAGTTCCCCGACTTGGTGGTCGAGGCCACCGAGGCGTCGAGGCGTATCATAGTAGTTTTAACAAAGAATTTTATCTTAACCGAGTGGTCACAGATAGAGTTCCGACAAGCTTTACAGAAAGCGCTACAAAAGAATCCACATAAATTAATAATAGTGAGTGTAGGGCTCATCCCACGAGATCCGGAGTTGAAGTCATATTTCAAAACGGGTGTGGAAATAACGTGGAAAGAGAAACGGTTTTGGGAGAGGTTACGTTATGCCATGCCGTCATCTAAACGACACGGACAGAAGTTGAAAAGGCTAAATTATGGAAGAAATTCTAACACGTATACTATGGACGCGTCGGTGTTGAACAGCACCTGCCAGACGCTGTGCGGCAAGTCGGCCAACTCGGCGGAGCGGTCCCCGTGCGACCGGCCGCTGTCCGAGCACATCTACTCCACGATAGACTCCGACTACTCGTCCACCGACTTCCAAGGGCGGCACCATCAACCGCAATCTGTGGTATTTCAGCACACTGTTCAAACGTACCTGGTATGAAGGACCTCATTTAACATTAACCCAAACGATCTCTTAAATAATTGATCTGTAGGCCTTAGTCTTAGCCTTAGGCGAACGCTAAAGAACTTGTTTTGTTATAGACGAAAATCGTCCCAAGTTGTAAATATTTATAGAACTTTATAATCTACGAGTATCTTTAATAGCATTATGTGTAACTTTTGTACAATAACGATACCAAATTTTTCGCATTTGAAAAGGTTTGCTTCTTCGTATTTATTACTTTTTTAAATGAAAAATGTTTTAAGTATTATTCGGAAAGACTGTAAATTATTGTGTAGTTGTAATTCAATTGGCTGATGTTTGTATAGATATGTAATTAAAGAAGTTTATAAACGAAAATATTTAGTTTTAATGCACTTCTGATATCTACTAAGACAGTTTCCTTAATGTTGCCATTTTATGAAGATGTAGTAAAAATGCGCGAGTAGAGACATTAAAAATACATGTTTTATTCTGTTTCCAATTCAGTTTTTACGAGCGGAGCCTGAAATGGAGCAGCTGGTCCATGTAAACAGAACAAAAATGAGAGGCGAACACTGTCGACATCTACGCCTTCAATAGGCAGCTATATATGATAAGCTCCACTCGCTTGCAATGCTCATTTCCATTAAAAGTTTTTCTCAATTTTCCCTGTGCCGGTGTGAGAGGTGAACGCGTTACCGGCGACGGTAACGATTAACTACGAAATGGGACAGTTAAAAAGAAAGTAGTTTTTGCTAATCACGACTTTTTTAGAATTAAAACGATAATGACTTTTTAAAACTGTTATTGTATGTACCATTATCACGTTATTCTTTATATTAAACTGGATGCCATTGTGTTGAAAAAGTTTTACATTTCACGCCTGCCACAAATATGAACAAAAGAAAATCTGGAGGCGACACGGTAACAATCTCTCTCAATTTGAATTCTTGTCATTAGCCTTTCGAGGCCACACGTTTTGATACCAAAAATGTTTATTATTCTAGATTGTACGCCATAAAACATAACAGTTCATAGCAAAAACACACAATATTCGGGGCTACATGAACCGCAAAAAAGGCAGACAATAAATAAACTTTGGAAATATGTTGAGGAGGAAAACCGCGTTATATAATGTGCGTAATCTGTTGGTCAATAAATAACAGCACATCTCGATGAGACAGCAACAGCAAAAACTATATCGATTTTTGTATTTTTTGCAGTCACCAACGGAGTTTGTATACAGCTACGTAACAATTTTATCATTACTACGAAGTGCCGTGAGTTGCGTACAGAAATGTATGGCGATGACATAGGATACATGATTGAATTTGGCTCACTTCGCCAGCTACAATGAGACAACGAGACTGGTATCCACTTAATAGATTTCTTTTCATTTTATTTGAACATCTCAAATTCCCAAATGTGTTTTGTAACAATGTAATTTGGGGCACACAAATTGGCCTACATTGTAGAAAATTCGTAAATGATGTTCTGGGGACTGGAAACGACTTTTTAAATCATTAATTAACGTTAATCAGGAAGGGCGTTAAGTTAATGAATGGAATATGAGACCAACGTGTTTTCGAGCATTTTTGATGCACTTTTATGACTCATTGAACTTTTTACTTTTTTAAACGGTACCTACCTAGCGTGGTTATGGATATAACTATAAATGGCGTACGGTTAGGGTATTCAAACTAAGACCTAATTGAGACTAAGAGACTTGTTTTAATTTTTTCGGTTTTTTGAAAGCTCTACTTTGTAGTAACTTTTATATGTACTAAAATAATAAAATACTAATGTTCTAGCTGTGAATTAAAAATCAAGCTCGGAAAAAACTCCAAACAATGTGAAGCCAGTTTTTCACCTTCTTATGGTGATACAAACTTACATAAGTATCTCAAAATATTGCTCAACAGACTGCACAAATTCAAAGACACAATCAAAAAGATAACCACAATCTTTGATACTAAAATTTTCAATAAAACTCTTCGTGTTATCAAAAAGATTACACAAGCGTAGGCTGATTTCGCTCATTAGAATTCTTGAACATTTAAGTGGTTTCCTGGTACTTTCGTCAAGTAGGTTTCTTCTTAAGAGCTTCTTTTGTGGGTGGGTGCTAATCTCCGTGAGTATATGTGAAATTGTGAATGGATCAACACGTCTAATTTGGAATTTTATTTGAAGAAGTATGTTTTAGGAAGAGTCCGTAGCTTTGTTTGGCAAATAAGGTAAGTGGAGATCAGGCCAAGTTGGTTCATTGAAGAATTACAAGCACACATTAAAATCAAATTTGTAAATACAACAAAAGAAGCAATCTATCACTCAAACACAGTCTAGACGATGTTGCATTAGTACATTATCATTGCTATTTGCTAGTCCTAATTCTTAAGATGGATCGAGTACTTTCATGAAAAAAACTTTAAGGTACTATTTTCTTCTTGCGGTTTAAGTATTTTATTACAATAAATACACATTGGCTGTATAAAAGCTACATAGGCTTATGAATGCTGTCAATAGTCGTCAGTACTAACCCTTGTGCTAAATAGGTACTAGAAGTGGAAAAGTATTTCATTTGTTCAACAGCACTATGAATATTAAACTTGTGTTCATCCATTTGTCAAGCCTAATTTATTTATCTTTCTCACCTTCCACAGAGAAATGCGTAGACTTGGTTCGTATCTACGTTGCCCATCGTACGAAAATAGCCAGAAGTTGATTACATTCCCTTAATTTACTGAGCCGTGTCGCGTTATTTGGTCGCGAGCCATTGTTTCACAAAAGGTTGGGAAGTGATTGTACTAAAACTGTTTGTTTACGTTACTACGGGGTTTTGTGAATCAAGGCCTGGGTTGGCCGCTCTGATGGACAAATTGCTATTGTCAATATTGTTCTTTGGAATTTGGTAGCGATTTTGGATTTTCGTTTGGATTTTGTTTCAATTTACGAGTATCTTTTGTTGGTAGCTTAGTTTTCTGTTTATTTTTAAGTCGATTAGAAATGCTGTCAAATATCGTATTGTAAGGACCAGCGATGAATGTTAGTAGTGAAAAAATGTTCCACTAACTTTACTGCCATTTTACAAAGTCAGTCAAGTCGCCGTGACCCACCTTGTCTGCCTAGTTCAAAAGTTGTGATTTACTTTCCATATCTTTTATTGCCATCTCCCTTGTGCTATGTACTGAATTTCTGAATTTGGTAGTATCATACCATAACTTTAAAAATCTTAAGTTTCGTCTAGACTCTCAGAGTTTGAAGATAAAATTCAGAGTACGTTGAGAAATGTTTTTTTTTTATCTGAAACAGACTGGCAAAACGTTTTAACAGACTAATAGAACAGCGTAAATGGATAATTGTAACGGTATCAATAAAACGCGTCCAAGGCGATATATCTGAATATGACCTAATTTAATTTTCTTCATAAATTATGTCAATGTAATATAGTTCATGTTCGTAATTCAATAGAGGTCGATTTAACTTGACACGTGACATGGCGGTTAGGTCATTATGTTTTGTAGTGAAACGGTTATGCTCTTGTGTATTGATAGTCATATTATGTGATGTAATTGTGGATAATACAATGGGTTACTTGTAAGGTTAAACTGTAGGTATAATACTCTCCTGGACCTTTGAACGCCTGTTACATCAGATGTCATATAAGTATCAGAGGAATGAGCATTTTTTTCTGTTCATTAACATACAATAATTGTGGCTTTATGATCTGCCAATGAATTAGCATTATAATGACCACTAGACTTGGCCATTTTTGGATGTCAGGCTATTCTACTTTCATCGACATTTCAAGATCAGTAGCACTAGCTGTAAAAGGATGCGCGATTAGACAGAATAACGGTAAGTAATTAAATCTGACCTAATTGACCTGTTAGGCTAGGTCGTTAGTGTCCAAACTTGATTCTTTTAAGGCATCCTGGCTGTTTGTAAACTGTAAATTATGTGTGTCAGGCTTTAGCTATGATAAGGATATGAAACAACCTCTTTAGTGACTGTCAAAAGTTAGGCATAACTTGCAAGCTCAATGTTTTTGAATTTAGAATTGTCTACATATACCGTAGAGAGTTCTTATTTCAAAACCGATTTCTATAAAAATAAAAAATAAACAAAAGCCGACCAGAGAAGATAAAGAAAAACGTAACAGGAACCAACTGGCGGAACAAACTAATAAACTCTATTCTTTCAAGACTGTTAGAAGCTTGTGCTTATAATACTCATACAATACATTTTTCCTGTAATAGTTTTACAATGTGTTTTTACATTAACTAAATACAAAATAAGCTGTTTAATTAACATTAATATTCTTATTATTACTTAAAAAAAAATAGGACATAATACATTTTTAGGGTTCCGTACCCAAAGGGTAAAACGGAACCCTATTACTAAGACTTCGTTGTCTGTCTGTCTGTCCGTCTGTCTGTCTGTCTGTCTGTCTGTCTCCACGCTGTATCTCATCAACCGTGATAGCTAGAAAGCTGAAATTTTCACAAATGATGTATTTCCATTGCCGCTATAACAACAAATACTAGAAACTAAAAAAAAATATATTGATGGGGGTCCCCATACAATAAACGTACGGAACCCTTCATGCGCGAGTCCAACTCGCACTTGGCCGGTTTTATCTATTTGATATCCAGCATAAATATGACTACAATTAAACGGTTGAACTTTCCTACTTGAAGAACTCTTTTATTACATTTGGATTTTTCGTAGCCTATGCAAACCATTCTTGATTTGAGATCAGTGAATATTATTGACACTTGGCATTGTACACAGGTAAAGTTCCCCAACCCTTAACTGTAGCGTGAAGTTCAGGTTGAGGTCGCGAGGTACTGCGCACCATACGAGTATCTGCATGGTGTGTGGTATTAAGTAACGGAATTGAAATGGTGACATTGTTATCGGAATTTCACATCTTGGTCGCCATAGCCAGGTCGGAGGTCGGAGAAATGTGAAAGCTTAACAGTTTATACAACTTTTTAAACCTTTAAAACTAAATCTGCATATGTACGTACGTACGGCAACGCTTTTTGTGCGTCACTCATTTTGATTATATAATCATAATAACAAAGTTTCTTAACGCTTATAGGTATGTGGATTGTTCATTTTAATTCTTATAGTAATAATACTTGGTACTGGTATAACGTGTATTTCAGATGAAGGTCTAAGGCATGCTGGTAGCCTGGTCATCTGGGACTCTATATCCTCGCAGCTACAAGTCACGGTTAATTAAATTCAGCACTACACGAAGTGAAATTGTGTGCTAGCCCATGTGACAAGTCGACGTACCAGCTAATATTCCATCTTCAAGTTACCACAGACTCTTAGTCCTTTTCCATTTTTCTCACGATATTTTCCTTTAGCAAGATATTCACACAGTTGACACAGCATTTCCCATGTCGGCACTACGTTCCATTTTCGAACACATTACAATTCTATTCTTCATGGTCCGCTGGCTTTCCATTATAATCCATTTACTATAAATACTTTTTTTTATTTACATGCACCTAAGTACTTGTATTGAATTAAATCGTCCGGATGTTCGGCCGTTTTCCTAAATTACAAGTCTATTATGGAGGGACGGGATTCATTGTCAGGTTTCTAAGTGAAAATATTGTGATATAAATGTTGGGTTATTATTGTGTCAAGGTAGTTTATCAGCATGTCTTGTTATGACAAAGAATTTGTTAGGATTTAGGGAATCGTGTTTTGTTTTTGTTTCGGGAGAAACTATAAACCGGTTTTGTGGGAGATTGTCTAAAATTATATTATATCTTTTTATAATAATAAATAAATAAAAAAATAATAGTAAAATTGTGTTTCTCAAGTAGTAATTTTTCCTCCTAGGAATTCATTTCAGCTTAAGGGTCTATTGCATATCAATACTAATATTAAAAAGCTGAAAAGTTTGTTTGTTTGAACGCGCTAATCTCAGGAACTACTGGTTCGATTTGAAAATTTTTTTCAGTGTTAGATAGCCCATTTATCGAGGAAGGCTATAGGCTTTTTATCCGGGTGCGCCGAGTAGTTCCCACGGGACGCGGGTGAAACCGCTGGCAGAAGCTAGTATTACAGTAAACTTTACAAGGAGATGTCGTCATAAAGAAGTCGTCAGGGAACATCTCAG
>NWSH02000437.1:4646172-4664881 GCA_002382865.2 Heliothis virescens | reverse complement strand
GTACCCAAAGGGTAAAAAGGAACCCTATTACTAAGACTTCGTTGTCTGTCTGTCTGTCCGTCTGTCTGTCTGTCTGTCTGTCTGTCTCCACGCTGTATCTCATCAACCGTGATAGCTAGAAAGCTGAAATTTTCACAAATGATGTATTTCCATTGCCGCTATAACAACAAATACTAGAAACTAAAAAAAAATATATTGATGGGGGTCCCCATACAATAAACGTACGGAACCCTTCATGCGCGAGTCCAACTCGCACTTGGCCGGTTTTATCTATTTGATATCCAGCATAAATATGACTACAATTAAACGGTTGAACTTTCCTACTTGAAGAACTCTTTTATTACATTTGGATTTTTCGTAGCCTATGCAAACCATTCTTGATTTGAGATCAGTGAATATTATTGACACTTGGCATTGTACACAGGTAAAGTTCCCCAACCCTTAACTGTAGCGTGAAGTTCAGGTTGAGGTCGCGAGGTACTGCGCACCATACGAGTATCTGCATGGTGTGTGGTATTAAGTAACGGAATTGAAATGGTGACATTGTTATCGGAATTTCACATCTTGGTCGCCATAGCCAGGTCGGAGGTCGGAGAAATGTGAAAGCTTAACAGTTTATACAACTTTTTAAACCTTTAAAACTAAATCTGCATATGTACGTACGTACGGCAACGCTTTTTGTGCGTCACTCATTTTGATTATATAATCATAATAACAAAGTTTCTTAACGCTTATAGGTATGTGGATTGTTCATTTTAATTCTTATAGTAATAATACTTGGTACTGGTATAACGTGTATTTCAGATGAAGGTCTAAGGCATGCTGGTAGCCTGGTCATCTGGGACTCTATATCCTCGCAGCTACAAGTCACGGTTAATTAAATTCAGCACTACACGAAGTGAAATTGTGTGCTAGCCCATGTGACAAGTCGACGTACCAGCTAATATTCCATCTTCAAGTTACCACAGACTCTTAGTCCTTTTCCATTTTTCTCACGATATTTTCCTTTAGCAAGATATTCACACAGTTGACACAGCATTTCCCATGTCGGCACTACGTTCCATTTTCGAACACATTACAATTCTATTCTTCATGGTCCGCTGGCTTTCCATTATAATCCATTTACTATAAATACTTTTTTTTATTTACATGCACCTAAGTACTTGTATTGAATTAAATCGTCCGGATGTTCGGCCGTTTTCCTAAATTACAAGTCTATTATGGAGGGACGGGATTCATTGTCAGGTTTCTAAGTGAAAATATTGTGATATAAATGTTGGGTTATTATTGTGTCAAGGTAGTTTATCAGCATGTCTTGTTATGACAAAGAATTTGTTAGGATTTAGGGAATCGTGTTTTGTTTTTGTTTCGGGAGAAACTATAAACCGGTTTTGTGGGAGATTGTCTAAAATTATATTATATCTTTTTATAATAATAAATAAATAAAAAAATAATAGTAAAATTGTGTTTCTCAAGTAGTAATTTTTCCTCCTAGGAATTCATTTCAGCTTAAGGGTCTATTGCATATCAATACTAATATTAAAAAGCTGAAAAGTTTGTTTGTTTGAACGCGCTAATCTCAGGAACTACTGGTTCGATTTGAAAACTTGTTTCAGTGTTAGATAGCCCATTTATCGAGGAAGGCTATAGGCTTTTTATCCGGGTGCGCCGAGTAGTTCCCACGGGACGCGGGTGAAACCGCTGGCAGAAGCTAGTATTACAGTAAACTTTACAAGGAGATGTCGTCATAAAGAAGTCGTCAGGGAACATCTCAGTATTAGGCACTTGAAAGCTAGAAAAAACACAAACTGAAATATATTTTATTGAACCTTTTATAAAACAGCTTTCCTATACTGCAGTTCCACCGTTCAAGAAAAGTACAAGGTAAAGTTTTAGGTAACGTTATTAGAAAACCTTTGAACAGCACTGTCTTTCCGATAGTTATTGTTGCGAGGTAAGTACCTCGAATCTTCGGGATGAAGGTCGGCTGTAAGGAAAGGCGTTTGAGAGGAATCCCGAGGAGATGGCACCAGTATTATGTAGAGGGTTCCAGAATGTGTAATAAGGAGTGGTGATGTACCTAAATTGGATCGTAAAATCTATGAAGTAGGGACTGAGTTTAAAAAATCTCGCAGAGACTGAAGTCATGTAGGTTAGGTAATATTCAAACCGTATGTTCCACGGTTACGACTCGAAAATAGAATAGAGAGACGAATCAGTTGATTAGATTGCAATTTCGGTCGCTGCTATAAATGACCCAGTGATTATATTAGATACCTGTTACAGTTAATTATCTGCATACTGAATTAACATAAGTACTGAACATTACCTACTGGGGATATGCTTCCCCACTTTCCAATAAGAAGGAGGTTTTCAATTCGGAGGTATGTTGTTTTTTTTAAGTTTCTGTGTCACATTACCCACATGTAAGTATTCACTACTTTCCTGGTATAAAAATTATTTATATGCTTCAGTAATAAGAACCATATTCATCACGTCTCTTTACATTCATCTAAACAATAAAATGCAGAAAACATTTTTCGGCTCCTCTGAAATACAATCAGACATTAATAACACGTAGAACTATTCAATATAAAAACAAATTTATAATTTCCTTATTGATCTATCCTACTTTATAGCCGATAGAAATGCCATTAAAAGTTTTTATCTATTTGCGCTTGCCGTCCCAGGAATTAATAGCAAATACAGTAGAAGGCTAGACAACCCATCTATCTTTGAGACTGCCGCTTTTGTGGAGGCTCTTATACAAAGTGGCGGAAAAAGTCAGGACTGGTGATGCGGACAAATATTGACCATCATGTAGCTTTATTCGTAGTATTTAACAATAAGTACTTCAGACGTTCAAGAAATGAGCGTATTCGTTTTGGCCGGCAAAACACTTGCAATTCTTCTGGTGTTACAGGTCTTATTAGTCCTACCAATCCTGTCATGGCTATTTAGAAAAAATCGCCAGTTTGATAAAATATATAGTTACTTAGAACTTCTAAGTTTTTGTATTGATTTGATAGTATAACGAAAATTCAAAGAGTACCTACTACTTATTGTTTTGATGTAAGGTTTACTTCGGAGTTCTATGTCGCATTGAAATATACGTGTGTATCGTTTTCGGTCGTCTAGAAACCTTCTAACATAGATGTCATACACAAAAGCGTTATTCATCAATAGACACTAAAGACAGAAGCATGTCCAACACCCATTGTTTAGAGACACAATCCTATACAAATAGAAACAGAGGAGCTATCTAACACATGCTTACAATCGTCTGTCGATGAATATGACGTGTTTGTGTTGACACAGTTACGTTTACCGAAGGGAAGTCTACACTTTAATCTTCATCTATCAATACAAATTGAGCCACTCATAACCAAGTGGCCCCCTGTGACGTTTAGCCCTCATCCCCCGGGGTCTAAGCCAATATATGCAGTAAAAGTTGATTATTCGACATGATTTTTGACTAGCCCCTATGCTCGTAACGAAAAGTTACTTCAGCAAATATGATATTTTAATAAAAAGTATATTGTGTTTTGAGACGAAAGAAAAATAAGTGAGTATAAGTTATTTAACTTTTCGATCGTTTGATAAAACTTTTAGTAATTACTAAAGTTATTTTTCTTGATACTTTGTCGCTGAATTGTTAGCCGATCATAACAAATGAATGTCAATGGAGTTCAAGAGCATAATATGAAGTCTATTCATGTCTAGGCACCAGACGGTCGTAATTTCGCATATTGATGACGATTGTTATAGGTCTTTCAACCTTACAATCAAAGACCAGCCGAATGTCATAACAGGCTTGGGTACCTAGTGTATGGCGATGCTATAGCTTTCGATCCGTTACATGTCTGGATGACAGACGAACCGTACGCGACAGGAATTGATAATGAGGGACGCGTGCGGTGACGTCACATGCGCGAAATATGTCACACAGCGTTTATTTCTAGCGTTGTACAGCTGCAGCACAGCATTCGCGAAGTTGAACATCCTATGTGGATACACAAAAATGTTTAATATAGGAAAATTGTGTATAGTAAATAATTCATATTTAGATTCAAATTTTAATCTTACGGACCAATTACATCGGGAACATGGTCCAAGCTACCGGCGCGGCGGTCAAGGCTCCACAGAGAGAAACCCCCTGGCGATGTCGTGTTCAGAATTACAGCTTTCTCATAATACTTATAAAATTCATGCAATACCGTCCACTTTTACATAAGGATCTATTAACTTGAAGAACGAAGTCGCTTATAAAACGTAACTTGATGTAACTTTTAATCTTACGTCAACTTCGAGAGTCTATAAACGAATTGTCGCCGAGTTAAAATTTTAAGCGTGAGTTACCCCCCTCGTAGGGGTCTATTAAATTTATTGCTTGTAAAACGAGCAGCTAATTTAGAGTTACGTTTTATTGTGTTAAGTTAACTAGTTTACGTTATAGCGCCGCGGGTGTTCGCCACTGAACGCGTCAGCTCAAAAGTAACTTTATTGTCACCATACTAAGAGTAGGGGAATATTCGATAAAATATAAACAAACAACTAGCTAGGTAGGTATGTACACTTTTTATTAGCCATATGTAATGCGTAATAAAGCAGTGGGGTGTGTTTCTGTTTTTACGATCACTAAAGGGGATGAAAGAAAGTATAGAGTTGTAGATGAATAATATTTTTATGTGTCATGTAGAATATCTTTTTTTCCACCGACGATGTACTCTGGAAGATTTTGCGTAAAATGTGAGAAAAGTTGTACACTTACTTGGCGAAATGAGACAAGGTAAAAATTTGCATAAGGTTTGTGATTAAATCAATTTATTTCGGTACCTAGGATTTATTTGAACGCCAAAAACAAGATAAGTTTTAGTTCATACTTTTACACAGATTACTTATGAGCAATAGGTATGAAAAATTTTTAGAAACAGTTAATGTCACTGAATGTACCTACTTACGTTAATAATTTCCACAAAGAAAGTGTCTTCATGTATAAAAGTCTAGACATTTTATAGCTACGTCTACATAAATAAGTTTGTTTATAAGGTACAAATAATATAATAGAAGAATCTCGTTTACAGCCGCTGAACATGGAACAAAGGATCTCTGAGATGTCATCGCTCATTTCTTTTCATTTGCACGCTTTTTCCCGTTACACACGGCCGCCCACATATTATTGCTGAGAAGCGCCTGTACACAATGGACCATCGTCTACCACTCGAATATTCAAAGGAATTTATTCAAAGTCAATTTTTCTATATCTATTCTATTTATATCTGGAAAAAGTGACAAGAGCTGGTAGGTGTTGAATGATTGAAGATAGCACTCCAATCTGGTTTACGTTAGTACCTATGTAATTTCTATAATAATAACGATATTTTAAGATTTCCTTTTTCCTCTTGTCCTGAAATAGAGTTCTATGAAAAGTCCTTGTCTGAAGTTTTTTCGTAGCTCTTGTAGCAGTTTTGTAATCGTACTTCGTCTGCTTTGTAGAAGAGCATGTAGTTGAAGTATGTATAACATGGGTGAGAACTGAGAAAAACACAGTAGTACACACAAATACAAGGGAAAGAGTTCTGCGCGAAAAACAATTGCTACCGTATGGATGACTAATTTGTAAACGTCGATTTAACTAAATAGGCATCAAACAACATTCTATTATGTTACACCTACTTTGACATTCCTAACTCATAGCAAATTTATCGCCGAATTAATGTTGCCAATAGCTGCCAAAAACAGTGACTCATAATGTACATATTAGATATTTAACACACACATCAAATAAAATCATTGATTCTTACACCGTTTCGTATATTAAAATTTAACACGAGCATGTATTTAAATTAGCCAGTCATTTCGGTAAATAAGATATTTGGCTATTGTTTTCGATGCAGTTCGCATATTGAGTAGGTCACGTGGTCGCCACGAGCCAACAATCCTTCTTCCATTTTATCCTTAGCGAATACAAACTACAGCCGGCCGTTCTTGGAAATCATGGTTTGCGTTCTACTCATTTGAATAAAATTTACGTTGAGAAACTGAGGTGTGTTCCTTTTTCAAATCGGGACACGATTTTATTCTTTTTTTTACCAAAGAGCTATTTAAGGAATTTTACAATTGACTTTCATCTAAACAGTTTTTATGTAAAGTAAAAAGTAGCTTATTTTTGTTATTAGAAAAGCATAAAAGCTAAGCTAAAATTTACTAGCTAAAGCTAGAATTTATTGATATTCAATACCAAGTAAATTCCTCAATTGTATAGGTATTAATTACCTAACAGAAAAATATATAGTGACTAGAAATAAAATGCTAGACAAAAACATAGGTGTCAGCTTTCAGTATACAGGTAAATTAGGTATGGCAGTATGACCTAGTTTATTTTCTTTTTATAAAACCTTTCTAGTATTACCAAGCGGCATACCTCCACTTTGAAAGTATAATAGCCGTAGATATCTTTACAGTTTTTATTTATTATGGTAATCACTTGTGGTATAATAAAGTAGCAGGATTTTTTTACCTTTGTATATGTAAAACAATAGGCATTAGAGTTTATTCTGAAACAGCAAGCTTGTGGGAGCACCATACAGGTAATATGTGAACTCTATGGCAATGTGTCAGTCTATACATCCTACTAGGTTCAGATTTTGTTGTATGAATATAAATCCATTACAATAATTTAAAATATAAAGTGTTATTTGTTGAACAGTGAATTTTAATAAACTTCCATTTATGCCTATATATATTTTTAAACTGTGTGTCACTAAAGTCACTAAATTCCTGTTATCCGAAAACTGCTGCATTATTTTCTACAAAGGTTTAATTTGTTGTACGTTTTGATTAACATTTTGCACAAAACCAATCCTAGTTTAACTCACAATTGTAGTTAACGGCAAAAATAAACAACGTGCCAGTTAATCCAATAAAATAAAAATCATACGTACAAATTGTGAATACATAGGTAGGCTAACTATTACACCGTTGAACAAAACCAATGCTATTCAAATTTCAACCTTATTACTAAAACGTTAAGGGTTTTGAATCTGTAATTGGAAAGTACAGTCGTTTTGTAAAGTATTTTGGCACGTGCTCTTACCATAGTGAATGATTATTCGCGCGAAGAGTTTTTGTTAGGCCACCGGGCGTGCCAACGATCGCTGCCGTCGATTGCACCAGTACTTGGATCATAATAATCGATTTGCTATGTGATATGAATTCGCTTGATGTTGTTAGTAGTCGTATCGAGTAGAAACGGTATGGGATTCGGTTGGTATAAGGTCATGAATGGAAATAGGCTGAAGCGGGGTTTGTAAAGTGTTTACTAATTCATTTGTATGTTTAGATAAGCCGGTTATATTGTACTGAATATGTGATGTAAGCTTTAAAACAGTCCTCGTCCAAAGTTGCACTGGAATTGCATAGTGCAGAGGAAATGTGAACTTTGTTGTATCAGAGTGAATTTAATAGAGTTGTCCTTTGCTGTTCATGAAGGTTTCACTAACTAATATTTTGCTTCTAATTAAATTATGTTTGTGATAGTCTCTGACGTGTTTTGTTTTGCTGTTGTGTAATATTCGAATGTCAAAAGTAGTGACATGGTGGTGAAAAAATACGTCTGAAAATCCACTAAGAAAGGAGGTTCATGTAGTTGATATTTAGAGAAGAAACTATGGTGTGTAGGTACCTCAAACAAGTATGAAAAGGCACGATTGAAACCCAACTAACACAATTTGAGACGTCCAACTTAAATCCTAGCTAAATAAACGATAAAGACTATTACGAGAACTAGCATAATTTTCCGGTTGAAACTTCTACATACTAAACTAAATGACCATGACCAGGTCAGTCCGACACCTGCATAATATTGACTCAAGTGCTAAGTAGGACAGTCAGTGCTCGTTCAAAGTTTTAATACCATACCACTTGTGGACGCCATTATACTCGTGCATTTCTTGCCATTACAAATGGTTCAATGTTAGATTTTATTACAAATTTTTAACTTAGAGATTACGAGTTTAAGTGGAAATAGTATTAGTGAAGAGAAAATGCGATAATATGTACCTACGCAGACACGCGGTGTGTTATTGATTATTAGGTATTTCAGAACATTTTCTCCAAATATTCTGTAGTAGGCACTTACATACGCAAGCATTAACTGTGGAATTCAATAACCTGTCTATCTCTGGATTTGCCTACTAGAGATAGAATTTTGACATTAGCCTCATACAAGTCATGTCAAATTCCTATCTCTAGTAAGCAAATCCACAGATAGATAGAATATTGGGAACAGCCGTTAGACAATACCCAATAAGTGTGTTCTACAGATTACAGTTTATACATAATATCAATAAATTCAAAGTCATAGATACAATGTGAGAGCCATGTATTGAGGCATCTGTACTCGTAGATGGCTTGAGAAGATTTCGCAAATATAATGACTAAATTATCATGATTTTGATCTCATTGATAGACACGTAATTATCAATCAATTAGTGGTTAATATAGCAGTCATTTTTATCGTCCATATTTTCAAAATTTACTCCTAAACAAACAGGTTCGATAGGGTCCCGTTAGCGGTCTATAAATCGACTCAGATCGTAAACAACCCTATATCATGCTTGCATTCGAGTTCTCGGTCGGCCATGTCCGATGCCAACAATTACCTATTGCATCATACAATCGAGTATCGCTTTAATCTTAGTACTCCTGTATCGAGAACAATAACGCTCGAAGCATAACCGATAATCGATTAAGATTATGATGCAGTAAACACTGTATCAATGTTGCATGGATTAAGTGAAGTGAACATATCGAGTATGTATGCAACCAATCTTGATAAGCCGGAAGATCTAGCTATGAAACCGTTTAAGTGAATCTACATATTCATAAGATCTGCCGCATTGTAGACTCCTTTGTCGATTAGGTTAATGTAATACTAATCATTGGGTTCATACGTTTAAAATCGATTCAAAGTCAACGCACACTAGTGAAGGCAGCATATCGATGGTCAAAAATACATAAACGATTGATATTTTAAGACCTGATGTTATTTTTAAAACTCGTAGCTTCAAAGCTTTTATTTTATTGTGTAGATAAAGAAGACATTAATTAGATTGATCAATACTAAATGACTGTACAATGATATTGACTATAAAAATAAAAACAATTTATTTTCGTAGTTACAAAAATAAACTTGGCTTGAATAAGTAAGTGGGTTTGAATCAGATTACTGGGTCGAATGTCGGTGGCTTTCAAATGTCGCTTAGAGTAGAGTATAATTTCAAAAAGCAATACGTCTTCCTGTAGGTGTTGCTGTTTCGTGACCATACAGCCAAACAGAAATAGAAGCATATTTATCATACGTAATGCTAACAAGTTAGTTGCAACCGAACTGGTACACTTGTGGATGACGAAGATGAGTACAGGAGGTGCACTTTGTGCGAACTATGAAAATGGCGACGGAAAGCCGGCTAAAATAAATATAATAAAAGTAAATTTATACCAAATATGGTTTGTTTGCTGGTTTTCAGAGTAGAACGATTTACATGGCACTTGATGATGGTGTCTGTATACTTATTAATGCTATAGTTATGGGTTGTTTTATGCGGATACTCGAAGCAATTGTTACAATTGGATTAATTTATTCTTGAGACGTTCTAAAAATATAAATGGAATAGAATTTTATACAGCAAGAACATTATATACTGAACTAAAAAGTAAATGATTAATAAAAACTTTTCTAATAAATTCACGATTTAAATAAGTCTGAGAGGGAGGATAATATTCTAAAGACTTATTAATAGAAATGTGAATGGCTGAGTATAATATTTTACTTGAAAGTACGAAAAACTTTTGCTTTTGACAGAATATTTCGATTGGAACTTATGAGAAGTGCTATATTGACTCCAAGTCTAGGCACTCAAGTACGTTCAAGCTTTATGAAATACGAAAATAATGTTAGAAAGTTTCATACTTATCTTATAACTTAGTAAAATATAAACAATCTGGTCTCAGAAGACATCGCTTCGTACTTAACTTTTATTTGAAGGGGCTAACTTACTTTGCAATAGCAATAAGCTTTATATTTACCACTAGCTTCTGCCAGCGGTTTCACCCGCGTCCCGTGGGCGTACCCGNCTAGAGATAGAATTTTGACATTAGCCTCATACAAGTCATGTCAAATTCCTATCTCTAGTAAGCAAATCCACAGATAGATAGAATATTGGGAACAGCCGTTAGACAATACCCAATAAGTGTGTTCTACAGATTACAGTTTATACATAATATCAATAAATTCAAAGTCATAGATACAATGTGAGAGCCATGTATTGAGGCATCTGTACTCGTAGATGGCTTGAGAAGATTTCGCAAATATAATGACTAAATTATCATGATTTTGATCTCATTGATAGACACGTAATTATCAATCAATTAGTGGTTAATATAGCAGTCATTTTTATCGTCCATATTTTCAAAATTTACTCCTAAACAAACAGGTTCGATAGGGTCCCGTTAGCGGTCTATAAATCGACTCAGATCGTAAACAACCCTATATCATGCTTGCATTCGAGTTCTCGGTCGGCCATGTCCGATGCCAACAATTACCTATTGCATCATACAATCGAGTATCGCTTTAATCTTAGTACTCCTGTATCGAGAACAATAACGCTCGAAGCATAACCGATAATCGATTAAGATTATGATGCAGTAAACACTGTATCAATGTTGCATGGATTAAGTGAAGTGAACATATCGAGTATGTATGCAACCAATCTTGATAAGCCGGAAGATCTAGCTATGAAACCGTTTAAGTGAATCTACATATTCATAAGATCTGCCGCATTGTAGACTCCTTTGTCGATTAGGTTAATGTAATACTAATCATTGGGTTCATACGTTTAAAATCGATTCAAAGTCAACGCACACTAGTGAAGGCAGCATATCGATGGTCAAAAATACATAAACGATTGATATTTTAAGACCTGATGTTATTTTTAAAACTCGTAGCTTCAAAGCTTTTATTTTATTGTGTAGATAAAGAAGACATTAATTAGATTGATCAATACTAAATGACTGTACAATGATATTGACTATAAAAATAAAAACAATTTATTTTCGTAGTTACAAAAATAAACTTGGCTTGAATAAGTAAGTGGGTTTGAATCAGATTACTGGGTCGAATGTCGGTGGCTTTCAAATGTCGCTTAGAGTAGAGTATAATTTCAAAAAGCAATACGTCTTCCTGTAGGTGTTGCTGTTTCGTGACCATACAGCCAAACAGAAATAGAAGCATATTTATCATACGTAATGCTAACAAGTTAGTTGCAACCGAACTGGTACACTTGTGGATGACGAAGATGAGTACAGGAGGTGCACTTTGTGCGAACTATGAAAATGGCGACGGAAAGCCGGCTAAAATAAATATAATAAAAGTAAATTTATACCAAATATGGTTTGTTTGCTGGTTTTCAGAGTAGAACGATTTACATGGCACTTGATGATGGTGTCTGTATACTTATTAATGCTATAGTTATGGGTTGTTTTATGCGGATACTCGAAGCAATTGTTACAATTGGATTAATTTATTCTTGAGACGTTCTAAAAATATAAATGGAATAGAATTTTATACAGCAAGAACATTATATACTGAACTAAAAAGTAAATGATTAATAAAAACTTTTCTAATAAATTCACGATTTAAATAAGTCTGAGAGGGAGGATAATATTCTAAAGACTTATTAATAGAAATGTGAATGGCTGAGTATAATATTTTACTTGAAAGTACGAAAAACTTTTGCTTTTGACAGAATATTTCGATTGGAACTTATGAGAAGTGCTATATTGACTCCAAGTCTAGGCACTCAAGTACGTTCAAGCTTTATGAAATACGAAAATAATGTTAGAAAGTTTCATACTTATCTTATAACTTAGTAAAATATAAACAATCTGGTCTCAGAAGACATCGCTTCGTACTTAACTTTTATTTGAAGGGGCTAACTTACTTTGCAATAGCAATAAGCTTTATATTTACCACTAGCTTCTGCCAGCGGTTTCACCCGCGTCCCGTGGGCGTACCCGGATAAAAAGTAGCCTATAACCTTCCTCGATAAATGGGCTACCTAACACTGAAAGAGTTTTTCAAATCGGATCAGTAGTTCCTGAGATTAGCGCGTTCAAACAAACAAACAAACTCTTCAGTTTTATAATATTAGTATAGATTTAGATTTTCGGCTGTATACAGATGCAATTCGTCCATTGGCTTTATTACAATTGTGAACAAAAAGGCCTCACCTGTGATGCTGTCTCGACCGGTAATCGGTAATCGAATAATAGACAGATTCTTCATATCGATTGTCGATTATTCGATCTAAAAGTTCAACAAGTGCAACTTTAACTTCTGCACTTTTTCACTTGTCTGTACAGTCTACTTGTACTTGTATGGCTCTGCACTGGGCGTTGCTTCCTGCTCCGCCCACGTCTGCGCCGGACGGAATACATTGTTAATTATTTATGTTAATGTTATTGATAACTATTACTAGCTTCTGATTCCCTGCTTTTGACACAAATGTTTAGCAAAATTGATTGTTTATTTCGTGGTGATAGAATTTGCTACTAAGGGTTTTCCCCTCATAGGGTCATCAATTCTTGCCTAGGGTCGCACGTCTTTGTATGTACGTTCTCTAAAGAGTAAAATATTTTTTTGTACAATTTTCAGTACCTAACACTTTCTGTGCTAGTTTTACGAACGAAGTGAATATGTCCATTTAAAATTTTCAGTGGAACGTAAAATTTCAAGAATAATATTAGGACGGGACCGTGACATACACGACGTAGCAAACGTTTAAAAATGAAGGAATGTGCAAGTCCTCTCAGAAAATGGTTCCGCATAAAGTCTAAAACAATTCTGGGCACACAATTGTTTCGACGCTCCCGACATACGGCCGGAATTCTTCACAGTGCAATGTATGGTACTGGGGACAAATTGCCCGCCGCATACTGGCTGTTTTGTACACGCTGTATTATTTTTTTTAATTGAAATAGAAAAGTTAACTTATTTATAGTTATAAAAGTTTATATATATGGTTTTAGTTTAATTTCTCATATTGGGTGATAATGATGATTGTATGTACCTATTATCTAGTTTTGAAATTGTATTCAGGTATACAATATATTCAGTCGCTACATAGCAAGATTCAAGTTATTCACTGTTATTCAAGGAATGACCTCGTCAGTCGAACTTCAATTACGCAGATCGACTGTTTTAATTTTTAACGATAATTGCAAAATACAAATATGTAGTAAAATTAAAGCCAGGCTACCAGGGCAGCATATCTACTCAGCAAATTGCATATTCGTTCCGACATTTCTCGCTTGCGTTACCGCTGTTTCATAACCGAGCTTCGTCAATGACTGACGTGGCAGATTCCGGGAACGTGTGACGTCACGGTGCTCTGTGGTCATATTTACCGTAATATACCGTCACGGGAATAGTTACAACTTTGCCAATCTCGGTGTAGGATTGAGTGGGAATAGCGCTGGGACTCTTACGAACATGTGTTTAAGTATAATTATGGTGTTGAGGATGGAAACTTCATTTGCTACTTAAGTTATGTCTTTAGAAGTTTATAATCATGATCTGATGTTCCCGCTGAGGAACGTTGGCATAATGATTTATATGAGAAGTTTAGGTACTCTTAAGAAAATAGTTTTACTCTGAAGATTTTTCTGAATTTCTTTAAGAGGAACCCTAAATATATTTTTTGCAGTGAACACTTACGTTAAGTGCAATATTTTCATATTACTCGCGTATTTCTAAATATTGCTTTTATGTTTATAAAACCTTTTACGATGACAACAGCAAAACACTTTCCATAACTACGTATAACTCCAACTTTTTAGTAGCTAGACTAATGTAATTTCGCACCTCGTAATACGATCAAGAAAAAGTTTGACTGAGATTTTTTCCCGGAATCTTTTCAATTGACAGCTTCAATTTGCCTTTAGAGGATAGTAGTAATGTAAAAGATTTGGACAGGTCGCATTCAACTTGATCTCCATAGTATTTTTACTAGTTTTTTTTCGTGATCCAAAGGTACATACATAAATATGGATTACTAGCTTCTGCCAGTAGTATCGACGGCGCAGAACTTAAAATCCCGTTTTTTCCCGTTCCCGTGGGAATTTCGGGAATTCCTTTCTTAGCGGTTACCTACGTCATAACATCTACATGCACACTAAATTTCAGCCCACTCCCTTCAGTGGTTTGGGCTGTGTGTTGATAGATCACTATGTCAGTCAGTCACCTTTGAGTTTTATATATTTAGATTACTGAAGCATTTACAATATTAGGATGAACAGCCTTGAAACAAAAACGGCTTGGTTTATCTCCTCTATTCAAAGAGCCAGCTGTTGGAAACGAGTTACTTAATGATGGTCACAAACGACCGGCTTAGTACTCCAGCCACAGAGTTATGGTACAACGATATTTCATAAGACAATGTCTAATTTTGGGCTGAAACACTAACGTAATCTGGAGACGAAGTGTCAGAATCCTGAGTTAGGTTTAAGGTTGAACTATTTCGACATGTCCTGTCAGATAAGAAAATAAGGATACGGTCCAACTTATACAAATATTTATGTAAGGACTCTTTCGTGTAACGAAATAAATAATTCTGCTTAAATTACCTTACTTGTATAGTAAACATGATTATAATTTCTGAAGGTTCTACGCACATATATCCCACATGTCTTCTATCTCCAAAAGACGTAAGTAAGTCTCAAACATAATATGCAAAAAATAAAGACGATTTCCAACCGTCATGCCTTTGCATATTTATGTGTTGTTTGTCCTGAAACTCCTTAGTCGTAAGTAAACAGATAAAAGGGTAATATTCCTTCAATACGTACATTTTTCCTGAGACAGGTGCGGCCTAACCGTTATTTATGAGGACCCTTCATGCCGGCCGCGTGCCACATGACTGTGTTTCATTTTTATAGGATTTATGTTACATCGATATTTGCAATATCCTAGGCAGGGCTTAAAGTAAAAGTGTCCTATGAAATATTGATGTGATGTGTGTGAAATAAAATGGTTTCATGAGGGCAGAATTGTGACGGACGGGCTGAATTGGTCATTTTTGGCCGCAAAATAAGCTAATATAATATAGGTAAGGCCTAAACCTATCAATGCTCAAATATTTTGGAGTGGATTAAGTACGAATTTTTAACATGGTCTTTTTAAAGGCTTTTCTGACCTTCAAAAATAGTGGTGGGTAACACTACATCCTTGGTTAGATTGTTTGTTAAGTTTTCTGCTATCTGAATATATCATAATGAATATGTGTGTGTTTATTCTTTAAACACTGTCAAAGGATGTTTTTATTATAAATATCTCATGTCCATTGAATCTTGGGAAAGGTTCAATAAGTGCAATCCATAAGGCTGGACACAGAACAAGTAGCTTCAAAATAACTGTATTATACCTTCAATAAGTTCACTTCGTTTATATCAGTACGCAACTGGCTTTTATGAAGGATCTTTCAGCAAGCTTCCAATATAATCCCATAATTCCATGAAGCTTGCTACACTGTATCGAATATCTGCTATGAATCTTTCAACACTACATTATAATAACTAAAGCAAGTAAATATTCTTGTAGGTACCTATCTTTTAACATGAAACTCAGCATTATTATACCCGAGGCGACGATGGAGAATATCAGCATGAATTTTGACAATGTTTTTGACGTCACTACAGCCAAACCTTTCATTTGTGTAAAAAGCAAAAAGCCCTGTCGAATTCACAGAGAGTGATGGATACCTATTCGTGTCGGAGCATGTTCGGCATTTTTATGTTTTACATTTAACTCCCAGAATGTATAACACGAAATCAAGCCAACGGTTTAGAAAAAACACAATGCGAAAATGTAGATACGATCGAGAAAAATGTAACCATTGGAATTCGTTAACTGTAGCGATAAATAATATAAATGAACATGAAAGCGTGCTATACATCACTTCATAACATTTAAGACTAGTCTACCTTTTAGTCTTTGCCTCGCCCTGCAAGAATATGTCACTTAAATGAAAAATACAACTTCCTCGGCGCTGCTCGCCTAGTGAGACATAGTTTAGCGAGCACCTAGACAAGGCATTATGTTGTTCAATTTAATAATAAAGGTCCCAGCCAATTTGGCACGAAGCTAGCTCCTACTGGAGTCGAGAGCCATCGCTCTATGAGAGTAGTGCAATTTGCCTGCAGCCCGCACCCGGCCCTTGAGCCAGCCTCCGAGAGCACACCAATTAGACGAGACAAATTCGGATTTATTATTCAGCGTGGGCGCAATTCAATTGGATAATAGATCGAGTTGTTTGTTTCCATCGACCACTTGCCTAGACGTAAATAAACAGAAATGGTTATCGATCTGTTACTGCACGCGACTTTTACGGATAACAAAACACTTATACCAACCGCTTCGGAAAGTCCTATTTAGTCTATTTAGTTTTCTTGGAACTTATTGGACGAAGTAATCGACCGCAATCGACTATGTACGAGTAATTTGCTTTGGATAACACGACGGCTTTCTTATACGTGTTTCATCGTTAGTGTATCCAGTATAGGATAGTCTCTTTACGGGCGACTGTTTCTTCCCACTCTAGGCCATAATCAGAGGCGGGTTTTTGCGACCTACCTTGTCGTTTTCTATAATCACAGTGTAAGAGAAACGCGCAATGTCAATCGAGGAGGTACCAACGCCGTATTATTTAGTGAGTACAGTTATAACTCATAAATAACGATGCGCAAAACGCCTATGATTGCTATAATCTTTATCCATATTTTATCTACTGCTGTCAGCGCTTATCCAGTTAACCAGCCATGATTATACAGTGTTGGGAATCAACGAGTCATCTAGTCGATCTTTTGTAAACATTATGCTAAATAACTGTTGCTATTTAAGCTTTGTGAGCGGGGAACGGTGTTTTGACAAATGGTAACACTGGCTCTGATATAATCTGTGTACGATCTCTGCAACGTGTAATTAGACCGACTGACTAAGCGGAATCTATGGGAGCGTTGCCCGTCTGACCCCGCTCAAGATTTAAGATCCCATTGTGGAGACTTCTTTATTGCACACTAAGGCTTAAAGTAATGGCTGGCATTCGTTTTCAAGTTATCGAAACATACATTTGGGTCGATGGCTTTGTGAATTTATCAGTCAGAAAATTGAATGTCAAGACTTCGACAGTAAATTATATTACTCAATACCTCGGAGTGTTAAAGTTATTCGCTCGAATGAATCATGGTTCCAGAATGAAATCTCGTTTTACATATGAGAAATGTGTAATAAAAAATACCGTATCCCTCATCACGCTATGACATAAAGTGGTTACAAGAGGGTCGTGTTTACCATATTTTTTGTTCTATTCTATTACGCGTCGCCGTTACCAATTAGTTATCTGATGTGAGATCAAATTACGTCTCGCCGGAGGTCGATGGTTGGTGCTGTTGAATTGCATCACAATAGTGTTGTGGCTAAAAACTGCGAGTCACCATCGTGTGGACGAGAACTATTCAGAGAATCGATATCGCTGTACGTGAGGGAACAGCGTACGTCGATGTGGTAATAGTGCCCTCCTTCATCACCTGTGCAACAAATACCTACGAAAACGATTTTTTGTTCCAATCGGATCGTGTATCCAATCAAGTGTTTTAATAGGCACAGTGTTACAATTGGATCGCTCTATTTTTGATACATCAATTATACACATTTACGAAAATGGTCATAATTAAAGCCTTGTTGAAGGATTAATTAAAGCTCCCAGTCCCGCCTGTATGAAATCAAAAAAGGTTTCACTTCCAAACTACGTCAAAATCAATAGTGTGGCAATTAAGAATTTTGGATAATTATACCGATCGTTCGAGCGGAACATTGCGATTGCTATTTTGTCCTCGAATTCGGGATTATTTTGCAAAACGCTCTCGACTTTTTTATTCTGATATCATGGCAGGCTTAATTAACACTCGTATTTTGTGAGCTTTTTCGTTAACCTTTGATAACTGTTTCATGACACCTTTTTATATAGACATTGGATTAATCAAACGGCAGTAGGATTGTAGGTTTATGAAGTCGTCAATTAGTAATATATTTGTCGTGTTAATTGAAATGCGTGCGTTTAGTACTTCCAGGGTTACTGGCGAGACAGTTTAGTCTTCGTGGAATTAATTAATGCTCATCATTTGGCAATCTCAACAGAGTTCGGGTTAAACGAACTTAGATGTTCTATAAGACGGTTGAATTAGTTCAAAACTAGCGGTTAATTGAATGTGGGTTGGGATCACATTTCTTGAATACCTTTACATGGCTTTTATGCTGTATGTTAGGTATCTATTCTATTTTGTATTGCATTAATTAGCATTGTTTATGTAGTGAATAATTGTTTGTAGATATGTGGCCAGCTATTTATAAAGTGAAAGGTAATAAATAAAACATAAAAACCTAACTTACTGTTGCGCAACACTGGCCGCTTTTAAAACTTCATTCGAAATCCAAAATTTTATAAAAATGGTAATTACACAGTCAACGAAAGTATAGACATATCCCACCAAAAACATTCTGTAAAAAACTAGCCAATTCTCGCTGAAGCTGCTTGTTTATCTCTAAAAAGTAATGAAATCTAGACAAAGTCGTGCTGAGTCTAAGGATTCTTAC
>NWSH02000437.1:4630292-4641339 GCA_002382865.2 Heliothis virescens | reverse complement strand
AGGGCATGCGGCTAGAGTTATGGTCACAGGTCTAGATTGACAGTCGAAGTCTCTGTCTCGACTGTCTCTGTTTTGCTTGTGCTAAGTTTCAAGCTTACAGTCTCCAATCTCAACCGCCATGCCTCCAATCTGCTCTGGACCTCGTTGGTAATGGACGCGCCATTACCATCAGAAAGAAGTATGGGCTAAGAGCCGACCCCTGATGTAGGTCAAAGCCCACACTGAAACTGGCGGTAGTGCCCGCTGTGGACCGGACTTGTGTATATCACATCGAGAAGCCATCATGGTGTAAGTATTTTATTATTTAATATTGTTGTAGGCAAGTCAGTAAGTCGAGATCTGTGATTCTTTATAAATGTTATGTTAAATTAAAAAAAAAGATGATGATGAAATTATATGAATATAAAAAAAATATTATTGCTGTGATTTTCTTTCTATTGTTTATCTTAGTATTGTTAAGTTTTAGGCAAATCTTTCACTCGAGAACTGTGATTGTTGTTATGTAGATGTAAGGTAAATTATTAAACTTGATGTGATTTTGAAAAATATACTTATATAAAATATAAATATAACCTATGTGACGAATTTACAATAAACAAAATTAATATATTGGAAATTTAATAGAATTGTGGCGAATTTACACATACTTTTTTTCGTGACGAATTTACTTTGTGACGAATTTACAACAACCCCATTTGTTACAGAAGTTTCTTTGGGTCAATTCTGTAAGCGGTACTTATAAGATCATTTAAATATGTTGATGTTCAGGACGATGTATATGTATACTTAACTTTCACATCAAATTTTGATAAGAAGAAGTAACATTCTTCGATTACAAAGTAGATAAAGCCCTTTTAGACCAGATAAAATATAAGAACAGTTCTTCCAAAAACGCTGTTACACCTGCCTACAATATTTGTCTTTGAAACTAAAACGTAATTTTAATCACAACCCAACCAAATTACATTTTAATTTAACACATAAAACTCTTTAGGACACCCTTAAAATAAGTGGAATAAGATAGAAGTTACGGCGGGTTCCGTCCTTAATCAGTGGGGGTTGGGTTGCAATAATCCTGAGACGACGAGATACCATCTCTAGAAGGGACGTCCCTTTAATAAGTCCGATAGGTCAGGCCACTCCAGGCGCGAAGGTTATCCTCGTTTCGTTTATTATGTAGTTCGTGTTACTGTGGCTTGCGGCGAGGATGATAATATCGAGTTAGGAATTAAGAGCGATAGTTGCTGTGTACTTGTTAATGAAGGTTAACGTATTTTGTTAACGAACTAAGAATATCTCTGTGATAGGAATATTTCATAATTTGAAGTCTCTATGGAAACTAATGTCATCAGGATCACCAGTTCTTTCGCATGAGTATGGCAACGCGAGCGGCCTTTTGGGCACGATAACCGCGACGGCAATACGGAAGAGATTTTTGATACTAAGTTTTCTTTTTGTATTTTTTTTAAGTTAGTGCAAACATAACTCTTTTTTTTATGCTGTATCAAACTTTTCCTTTCTTTTGTCTTAATTCAGTATGGACACCTCCATGCAATAACATCGTAACTCACTATTACTTACTATATTCTACTAAGGTTACCTAAGTTAGATTTGCTTTGTATGTTAGTTTCACTGAGAAAGTGCATAACCGATCGACGTTCCGTGCCTCAGTAGGTATACTTACAAAATCGATGTTTTCTTCCAATATTATTTTGTAACTGGTCTGTAATTTATAGGTAAAGTTTTTGTAACAAATGAACTTAATAAACTTATAGGTGTATCAAGTCATTCATTTGGTATTACGATGTCTAATGAAGGGACTAATGAAGATAAATGGATTTCCATTGAAAATCGGATTCAAACTTCTATTGATATAAGTTTATATTTTATTAATGATGAATTTGATGTTCAAATGTAGTCGATTGTAGCTGAGTCTAAAACAATGCGTAGTTTTTTCATTGAAATCGATTTGTATAGAAAATTATCTCAAATCTTCAACGATCACAATAGCTTTGATACACATTAAAATTCTAATACCAATAGTATTAGAATTTTAATGTGTATCAAAACAATTCCATATTTACTAAACAAGTGTAATAAGAATGCAGTGTAAGAAATAATAAACACATGCCACCTACATCAGTTTGTAAAGACCAATAACACACACAGCTATATCAACGCTCATAAATAAAACTGAACTAAAAGAGACAAACTATAATATACAACCGAGGATACAATAAACAGTGACAGACTAAATTAACGTTATGATGAAGAACATTAACATTCACTTAAAACACAAGACACGCGTGTAAGTGGATGAATGAGGGTAAAAAGGAACAGAACAGATAAAGGCGTTAATTTGTTCCTGCGTGTGTGTGGGTTCGGTACACTTGTTTCGGACACACAAACGTTTTCCAACTAGTCGCACTGTGTTTTGTTTTGATGCGACTTTGATTAATAGTGTCCGTTTTGATGTCTGCCTACGTCATACGAAATATGGAGCCATTCCGGTGGTATGACGTCAATGCGGTCAAACTGTTACTGGAGTCGAAACAATTATGCAAAATTAAGTGGGAGTATGAAAGTTATTAATTCTTCCTCGTAATTAATTAAACCTTCGAGCAAATGTTGACACTACTTCAACCATTAATGTATTTACATATCTAATAGCGTTCTATTCCTTTTCATTTACACAAAATGCTATTTCTGTAAAAGCATTTTTTCGCTCTATTTAGAAAAGAACTAAAATACATCGCCTTTTCTCGTGCACCAGTTGTAAATTCTTGCGAGCACACTGCACTTCGTAAAGTCAACCAGTCTTTATGGCTGGTTTACTTGCAAAGGTCTTGCTCCGGAACAAATATTAGTATTGTGAGCGGTTACCCGTGTCGATATGTTTGGCCCCGTTCCACTTAAGACTATTATTAAAAATTCCATTAGTTTGCGTCGAAGTTGCACGGTCGGGCGTTAATTTGTGACTGAGACGTATCCTCGTGTTTATAACTCCCAGTGTGTCCCATTGACAAATTGTCCGCTCGTAACGTAGTTCGTCTCGCCTGTACCGTTTGTACACGTCACGCTCTTTTTCTTTATTGGGTGAGCAGAAAGGTAATATGAGCTTCAAACGGTATTCTTGCCTCGTTTCAGCTGCGTGAACTGGGAGACGTGGATTTTTAACCTGAAATGGCTCGTGGCTTTTAGTGGTATTCGATTCTTTACGTTATTGTGCTTTCTTTATTTTGTATGGGTGATGATATTAGTCGATGAAATGATTTTCTAGTACTAATACCCAGTGACTTTGTTTTTGACAAAGTTATTGGCCTATCTCTTATTCCTGGAACATGATCTATGTTATGCTCAGACGAAATACCTTCACAATATTCCAGTTCTGAGAATGGCACAGATTGAAGAATCGATCTGAAGTAGGCTAAAATTCTATAGACTATTTTCATCCATGAAAGTTGATTTGCAAAACAATAAAATATTTTGTCAAGCCATCGAAATATAAGAACGTGTGTAAAGAAAAGTACGTCATTTGTTAATTAAGGGACATTGGTTGTATTCGTTTTACAGTTTATTTTTATAACCTATCTATCCATTATTTCGTGGTATTAGAGATTGAATTTTGACATAAACTCCATATCAATTACGTCAATTGTAATCTCGTAGCAACGAAGAGATAAGGTACAGAAATCTGCAATTAGTAACACGAAACGACACCTGACACTTGCGGTTTGCAGTCACTTACCTCAGTAATGTAATAAGGTCAATAACGTCTGTTATTATTCTAATAGATCGCTTTAGTACTTGTTTTGCGTAGGTTAATGAAAAATTGTCTCATTAAGATCGTGTACCTACGCCAAATTATGTTGTATCTTGCGTGGGCTGTGCTTAGCCTTTAGCGGGATGGATGGGGAATTAGTTTCTTGCTTGTCATCGTCTTTATATTATGTACAGACGAAAGCAGGTCAACGTAAACGAATCTGTCAAATTTTACCAGTCAAACATTAACCTACCTCCATTGTGATAAGGTTGAAAATCTATCGCAGAAATTTGACTGATTGTGGTAAGTTGAAGTGCTGTCGTCTGTACACTATTATTTTATATTCTGTACACACAGTTGGATATTAATAGTACTTGTGTTGGGAAAACTGGCCTTATGCAAGTCAGCGAATTTTTCAATCGAAGTTGCTTTAAGTGCTCTAATATCATGCCAGAATTTAAGATAGAGGAAATCTCTTACGTAGTTTTATTATAGAAATATTTTTTTTCGCATATTTTTACGTTAAACTGTTCCTGTCTGAACGCAGCTGCATACATTTCAAACATACATGCAATTTCCTTTGACTATGACTGACTTTGTCTATCCATTGGAAAATTCTTGGTATCAGGTGAGTTCTTGTTATCTTGCTAACGTATAGGAGTCTAAAGTATGGGCTAAGAGCCGACCCCTGATGTAGGCCAAAGCCCACACTGAAACTGGCGGTAGTGCCCGCTGTGGACCGGACTTGTGTATATCACATCGAGAAGCCATCATGGTGTAAGTATTTTATTATTTAATATTGTTGTAGGCAAGTCAGTAAGTCGAGATCTGTGATTCTTTATAAATGTTATGTTAAATTAAAAAAAAAGATGATGATGAAATTATATGAATATAAAAAAAATATTATTGCTGTGATTTTCTTTCTATTGTTTATCTTAGTATTGTTAAGTTTTAGGCAAATCTTTCACTCGAGAACTGTGATTGTTGTTATGTAGATGTAAGGTAAATTATTAAACTTGATGTGATTTTGAAAAATATACTTATATAAAATATAAATATAACCTATGTGACGAATTTACAATAAACAAAATTAATATATTGGAAATTTAATAGAATTGTGGCGAATTTACACATACTTTTTTTCGTGACGAATTTACTTTGTGACGAATTTACAACAACCCCATTTGTTACAGAAGTTTCTTTGGGTCAATTCTGTAAGCGGTACTTATAAGATCATTTAAATATGTTGATGTTCAGGACGATGTATATGTATACTTAACTTTCACATCAAATTTTGATAAGAAGAAGTAACATTCTTCGATTACAAAGTAGATAAAGCCCTTTTAGACCAGATAAAATATAAGAACAGTTCTTCCAAAAACGCTGTTACACCTGCCTACAATATTTGTCTTTGAAACTAAAACGTAATTTTAATCACAACCCAACCAAATTACATTTTAATTTAACACATAAAACTCTTTAGGACACCCTTAAAATAAGTGGAATAAGATAGAAGTTACGGCGGGTTCCGTCCTTAATCAGTGGGGGTTGGGTTGCAATAATCCTGAGACGACGAGATACCATCTCTAGAAGGGACGTCCCTTTAATAAGTCCGATAGGTCAGGCCACTCCAGGCGCGAAGGTTATCCTCGTTTCGTTTATTATGTAGTTCGTGTTACTGTGGCTTGCGGCGAGGATGATAATATCGAGTTAGGAATTAAGAGCGATAGTTGCTGTGTACTTGTTAATGAAGGTTAACGTATTTTGTTAACGAACTAAGAATATCTCTGTGATAGGAATATTTCATAATTTGAAGTCTCTATGGAAACTAATGTCATCAGGATCACCAGTTCTTTCGCATGAGTATGGCAACGCGAGCGGCCTTTTGGGCACGATAACCGCGACGGCAATACGGAAGAGATTTTTGATACTAAGTTTTCTTTTTGTATTTTTTTTAAGTTAGTGCAAACATAACTCTTTTTTTTATGCTGTATCAAACTTTTCCTTTCTTTTGTCTTAATTCAGTATGGACACCTCCATGCAATAACATCGTAACTCACTATTACTTACTATATTCTACTAAGGTTACCTAAGTTAGATTTGCTTTGTATGTTAGTTTCACTGAGAAAGTGCATAACCGATCGACGTTCCGTGCCTCAGTAGGTATACTTACAAAATCGATGTTTTCTTCCAATATTATTTTGTAACTGGTCTGTAATTTATAGGTAAAGTTTTTGTAACAAATGAACTTAATAAACTTATAGGTGTATCAAGTCATTCATTTGGTATTACGATGTCTAATGAAGGGACTAATGAAGATAAATGGATTTCCATTGAAAATCGGATTCAAACTTCTATTGATATAAGTTTATATTTTATTAATGATGAATTTGATGTTCAAATGTAGTCGATTGTAGCTGAGTCTAAAACAATGCGTAGTTTTTTCATTGAAATCGATTTGTATAGAAAATTATCTCAAATCTTCAACGATCACAATAGCTTTGATACACATTAAAATTCTAATACCAATAGTATTAGAATTTTAATGTGTATCAAAACAATTCCATATTTACTAAACAAGTGTAATAAGAATGCAGTGTAAGAAATAATAAACACATGCCACCTACATCAGTTTGTAAAGACCAATAACACACACAGCTATATCAACGCTCATAAATAAAACTGAACTAAAAGAGACAAACTATAATATACAACCGAGGATACAATAAACAGTGACAGACTAAATTAACGTTATGATGAAGAACATTAACATTCACTTAAAACACAAGACACGCGTGTAAGTGGATGAATGAGGGTAAAAAGGAACAGAACAGATAAAGGCGTTAATTTGTTCCTGCGTGTGTGTGGGTTCGGTACACTTGTTTCGGACACACAAACGTTTTCCAACTAGTCGCACTGTGTTTTGTTTTGATGCGACTTTGATTAATAGTGTCCGTTTTGATGTCTGCCTACGTCATACGAAATATGGAGCCATTCCGGTGGTATGACGTCAATGCGGTCAAACTGTTACTGGAGTCGAAACAATTATGCAAAATTAAGTGGGAGTATGAAAGTTATTAATTCTTCCTCGTAATTAATTAAACCTTCGAGCAAATGTTGACACTACTTCAACCATTAATGTATTTACATATCTAATAGCGTTCTATTCCTTTTCATTTACACAAAATGCTATTTCTGTAAAAGCATTTTTTCGCTCTATTTAGAAAAGAACTAAAATACATCGCCTTTTCTCGTGCACCAGTTGTAAATTCTTGCGAGCACACTGCACTTCGTAAAGTCAACCAGTCTTTATGGCTGGTTTACTTGCAAAGGTCTTGCTCCGGAACAAATATTAGTATTGTGAGCGGTTACCCGTGTCGATATGTTTGGCCCCGTTCCACTTAAGACTATTATTAAAAATTCCATTAGTTTGCGTCGAAGTTGCACGGTCGGGCGTTAATTTGTGACTGAGACGTATCCTCGTGTTTATAACTCCCAGTGTGTCCCATTGACAAATTGTCCGCTCGTAACGTAGTTCGTCTCGCCTGTACCGTTTGTACACGTCACGCTCTTTTTCTTTATTGGGTGAGCAGAAAGGTAATATGAGCTTCAAACGGTATTCTTGCCTCGTTTCAGCTGCGTGAACTGGGAGACGTGGATTTTTAACCTGAAATGGCTCGTGGCTTTTAGTGGTATTCGATTCTTTACGTTATTGTGCTTTCTTTATTTTGTATGGGTGATGATATTAGTCGATGAAATGATTTTCTAGTACTAATACCCAGTGACTTTGTTTTTGACAAAGTTATTGGCCTATCTCTTATTCCTGGAACATGATCTATGTTATGCTCAGACGAAATACCTTCACAATATTCCAGTTCTGAGAATGGCACAGATTGAAGAATCGATCTGAAGTAGGCTAAAATTCTATAGACTATTTTCATCCATGAAAGTTGATTTGCAAAACAATAAAATATTTTGTCAAGCCATCGAAATATAAGAACGTGTGTAAAGAAAAGTACGTCATTTGTTAATTAAGGGACATTGGTTGTATTCGTTTTACAGTTTATTTTTATAACCTATCTATCCATTATTTCGTGGTATTAGAGATTGAATTTTGACATAAACTCCATATCAATTACGTCAATTGTAATCTCGTAGCAACGAAGAGATAAGGTACAGAAATCTGCAATTAGTAACACGAAACGACACCTGACACTTGCGGTTTGCAGTCACTTACCTCAGTAATGTAATAAGGTCAATAACGTCTGTTATTATTCTAATAGATCGCTTTAGTACTTGTTTTGCGTAGGTTAATGAAAAATTGTCTCATTAAGATCGTGTACCTACGCCAAATTATGTTGTATCTTGCGTGGGCTGTGCTTAGCCTTTAGCGGGATGGATGGGGAATTAGTTTCTTGCTTGTCATCGTCTTTATATTATGTACAGACGAAAGCAGGTCAACGTAAACGAATCTGTCAAATTTTACCAGTCAAACATTAACCTACCTCCATTGTGATAAGGTTGAAAATCTATCGCAGAAATTTGACTGATTGTGGTAAGTTGAAGTGCTGTCGTCTGTACACTATTATTTTATATTCTGTACACACAGTTGGATATTAATAGTACTTGTGTTGGGAAAACTGGCCTTATGCAAGTCAGCGAATTTTTCAATCGAAGTTGCTTTAAGTGCTCTAATATCATGCCAGAATTTAAGATAGAGGAAATCTCTTACGTAGTTTTATTATAGAAATATTTTTTTTCGCATATTTTTACGTTAAACTGTTCCTGTCTGAACGCAGCTGCATACATTTCAAACATACATGCAATTTCCTTTGACTATGACTGACTTTGTCTATCCATTGGAAAATTCTTGGTATCAGGTGAGTTCTTGTTATCTTGCTAACGTATAGGTCACTCTTATAAGCCGTTTAGAAAACGTTTAGGCCCGTGTTGGACGCCGGAGGCTGCGGGCGAAGAAAGTTATTAAGTCAAGTGTGTATAGCTATTTTTACATACATTATGTTAAAATACCTAAATGTGGTGAGTTTATGAGAAAGAAGGCTTATTTTAATATATACATAGTTTTGTTTCTTTTTGGTAACTAATTTCAGTGTAATTCATTATTTACTATGAAAGTAGCTACAGTAATGAGTTTCCCAGGCTATTCATCCTTCACGCTAAATATGTGTTCAAACACAATGGAAATAATCTACAGACTTACTTGTGAAATTATCATAAAACTCTCACTATCATCATTTCGTCGTCTCTAAAGCAAACATTACACGGATCATAGCCAAACAATGGCTAATACTTGGTAAAACGAGAAGCCCGATTGAACCATTCAGTTTATTGTTTTAGAATTCGAATCAGATGAACGAACCTTTGTTCTAGCTTAGTTTCAAATGCTCCCTGTATTCAGCACTGGCAGATCGCTACAGTTTATGTCTCGATTTGCAGCGCATTTTGGTTTCAACGGTCGATTGGCACGGAAGAAACGTTCTTTTAGTCAACTGCAATAACCAAATGGCTTCGTAAATAAATGCATTTTTTTTCTTTTACCCATGTTTAGGCGACAGCGTTTTGGCTTTCAGCCAGACGGTCGGTCACGAAATGTTATTTATTATCTGTGCTAATGGCGCGGACATTATTAAATTATGATAGTTCGTTTGTTACGATAACGGTTAACTTGATGACAACGACGATAAAAAATGTAAATTGGTGGTTATGAATTTTGTCGTTATAAGTTTGATGAAAGATATGAGAGTTTTTGTTGGTGGGGTGATGACAGGTTGGGCGGGGCTTGCTTAGTAGCTCTTTAACTTATATTGACATAGTGTGCGTCAATTAGCTTCTGTCGACGATTTCGTGTGCTTGAACTTTGAATTACCTTGATATTAATTCAACGAAGTTAGACAAACAAATTGAAGACTTTTCTTTTTGTAAACCAGTTTGCATAAACTGCACATAGGTACGTCTGCCTTATATCAAACATCGATCGTTAAATCGCAGAAACTAAGTGCATAAATAAAGTTGCAGCTGCCGGCTGAAACGGCTTACAGCCTCGCCATATGTTCCATTCAGATGCGTCTGCATAGACGAGTTTTATGAATGAATTGATTTAGCTTTTATATCCTCATTCATATTTATGTTACACTTCGTTACATTTCATACACTTCTAAGTTTGCGCAACGTGAGTTTTAGTTTGATCGAGCTTCCCTTCACAAATCTGTAATATAAAGTGACTCATTGCTGATTTCAATTTGCTATCTATCTGTTGTTTTGATTACTGGAGATAGGATTTTGACATTAGCCCCAAACATTAATGTCAATTACTTATCGCTAGTAAGCAAATCAACACATAGACAGGTTATAAAAACCCAGCGCTGGAGAGCTATTATCAAATGGGTTGTCTACAATCTTTATAAAAGTGCTTTTCAAAATATTTTCCTTTATACTCAAAGTCTCGATTTACACACTCATTACGCGGAATCCCAAAATAAAAATGTTGAATCACAATCAGGGATATTCGAATAAAAAAGATACCATTCTGTTACCAAGAATACTTGAGTGGATTGGAGTGCCGTCGACTCGACACCGATGTCGAAAGACTCGGAATCACCGGCGAGCGCTGTCGTTGTTGCCAGAACTTCTATACGGTACGGGGAACTTTCTATATTTAGTACCGAAATTGACTCTATTTAAGGCCTGTTTTGTAATGTCTGGGAAGGCACTATTATTTTTACTAAGTAATAAAAAATATATAAACTCTTTTCTGCGTGTGAATAAAAATGAGACGAGGCTAGAGCAAAGACATAAATTTATTTTTATCCGTAACCCTATAGTTCCCTTAGGACGTGAGTGAAACACAGGCGAATAGCTAGTCAGTATATAAATTCGTATAAAATAATAAATACAACAGTTTATGAAATTACTGCCTGTATGGTTTTCTCAAGTAGGCGCTTGTACTGATACAGAAAGTAGAAAGAACTTCAGAGATTTAAGATTTCAATTTAAATTATACAATTATTTTTATGTTCCATTTTTTCGCAAAAACTTTGTTCCCAAGCAAACAGCTTCTGCGAAGGACCCATTGTACTTTTCAGTACACAAACAACCAGCATTTTCCGTACTTATTGTGCAACAAATTGCATTTTCTTACCATTCCATGTTCAACTTTAATAAACTTCACAATGTATTTCGTGTTCCTAAGTTTTTCTAGACGGTATGGGAGTCATATACATAACGCACAACGTGCCCGCGCAGCGGCGCACGGTGAACTGCCTC
>NWSH02000437.1:4610357-4624265 GCA_002382865.2 Heliothis virescens | reverse complement strand
ACCGGCTTACATCGTGAGCGAAACAGAAACAAGTGTTGAGAATACCCAGACGTCGGCGAAACGGTCCCATACATCACCAGCTGTCCACGACTCGACCACTGCATCTGCAAATCAACCCTATATTACGAGAAGCGGAAGATTCGTCAAGAGAAACGTACGCTTCTCTTGAGGGGGAGTGATATGGGAGTCATATACATAACGCACAACGTGCCCGCGCAGCGGCGCACGGTGAACTGCCTCGCTCGCAAACGCGCCGAGAATATTTAAACTGTGCGAGCAGGCGACGCTATACGATGCGACCACGCGAGAGCGAGATGGGTGCTGTGAACAGTATCTGCGTATGCTTTAGACTTTTGTGTTTTATAAATTTCTGTTTTCCTATTGGTCAATCAGGTGAAGAATGCAGGTCAGCCTAGTCACTAATTCTGTCATGAACCAGTGTATGTAAGGTGTACGTTTTTGCAAATAGACACGAAACTTGAGTATCGCGACTTTAATTTCTACACTACCCTAGTAAACCCTTACAACGGCATGTCTTATATTCGTACGAAACCGCACCTGAGTTTTTAATTAAAGAAAATGTTGTAGCTGATGTAAAGCTACACTGTATTTAGGTACAATTTACCGCAACAAAGTTACGCTTTTAGAAACACAACCTACAATAAAGGTATACAGTTGTACCTATCAGTAGTTCACCTTTTACGTCTGACAGTCTTTATATCACGAAACCAATGTTTCTCGGCCGCTGTTTACATGGGAATCAATAAAACAAGGGACTCGCCAAAATGTAAACACGAACACTATGCCCCTCTCCGTCTGCACAACTATAAAAGACGAGGACAACAAACGAAATGTAGCGGCGAAATTCATTTGATTATCATTAGGTTAAAACAGGGACTGGCGCCGTTGATCGCGTGACGTCCCACTAAAGAACATGCATCCCTAGAGGATTGTTTCCCGTTAATCTATGCCGTTACGATAGCCTTTATTGCTGTAGCCATTAAGTTCAAAATACGCAATGCTGTAATCTTGTCTCTAGGGTTGTATCGCTATCATTATTAAGGTAATGAGTCATTGCGTTAAGTGGATCTATAAAATGACTCATGATACTAGGTTAGTATTTTTGAACGGAGAAACGCATACTGCAGTGCATGTTGACACAGTACGGCTTAATGTGCGTGGGTGAAACAAAGTGCAACGACCCCGGAAAGGTATCTTTGATATTGTGTTGCCAGCGTATCAGGCGAAAGTTGTATTTGGAAAATAGTCTAAGGAAACTCTAAAGAGAAGCATTTTACGGAAATGTATCCCATGGTGCACGTTCCGAAAGAATGGTTGCTCGTCCTTTTTTGTGTTACGTTGTCACTATAGAACATTTTATATGAACACGTCCAAATAGTCGTTTTTGTTACTTTATTTCAAAATGGGTTATTTCCTCGAATAAAAAACAAAACACGTACGGAAAAATGTTAACAATCAAAACTTTGATCCTTTAAAGCTTTTCAACGTGCAGAAAAAAATAAAAAACAAATCCTTTTCATAAATATGTTCTCTATTTTTCAGGGAAAATATTAACACTGGCAACAACGTTCCAATAATATCGCGTACACTAATACGGCGCCACTATTGTAGACTATTGAGTAAGCGAGACTTTCACGGTCAATTTACTCAAAGAACTGTTATGTATGATTAACCCAAGAATATATTAAAACAGACACGACCGCGAGATCTCGAATAATTATACAAAGTATTATAAAAATCAAAGAATGTCTAAAATGTTTCTCTATTTCTTCAAATGGCTTAATTATGTGAGTCGTTAAGACGTACGGTATTGGTTTTGACGCCTACGAGACACGTTTAGGTAATCAATGGTGCTTGTTGATGCATAAATGCAAATGTGATAGCTACATAAAGAAGATATATATCGCATGATGTAGGTAACTGTACTATGCGTTTGATTTCGCATATTTTAAAGGTAAACGGATTTCTACTGATCGCTTTAGTCAAAGAGTTTCCGTATAGGAACGATCATTATGAAGCTCAAAGAAATTCCTTTTGTAGACTCTCACATATGTTAGCGTGGTTTTTAATTTTCCGGGAGAAAATGCTTTTTCAAGATCAAGTTCAGCTTGCTTATTGGAGCATAAGAATATTCAAATAGGTATATTTAATGTCTTTTCTAGAGCATTATTAAAGAGAGCTTTTAACTTATGTGACATTTCTTTGACATTAATTGTGTGTGTATACTTATTAGTTGTCACATGGTAAATTATTCAGATAGTTATTTTAAATACATATAGGTAAAAAAAACAGGATTATCTTTAAATATTTCTAGTTATTACTAGCCTTGATAACGAAACGACTATTGTACTAAACATTATGAAAACAAAAGCCGTTCAAAAATAAATTACTATATAGACCTCTGTTGTAACAGGGTGACAGTATCAGTATTATAGGAAAATCAACCTTATTGGCTCTGCAATAAAGGTTACGAGTAGGCAATGGACAATAGTTGTCCCTAACCAGTGATACCATATTTCAATTTCAACCGCATTCAAATAAACCTTGATACAACAATACACTATAGATTCAAGATTGTAATTTAGATTTAACACAAATGTATTGTCAAATGAAGGTTAATATTGTATCGTGTAATCATGTTACCTTATATAGATATTGTGCAACTTTACAAATAAGGCTCTAGTGAGAGAGATCTGACGTTAAAGAGATGCTGAGAATTTCCCAGTTATGTTCCAACTTTGTTAGTACACAGTTAGCTAGAATAGAAGCGGAGGCAAATGATATTCCGCTGAGTACAGTTAGCAAGAAACCAAAACCACAAAGCAGTTGCAGCAATGTTTTTCGAAATTCAAACCTCTTTATGAAGGAGGTTTATTATACAAAATTATGACATGAAGATTTAGATTCCGTTTTCAAAAGTTAACTATTAAAAATTGAAACTGGCTGACTGTACTTGAAAGAAAAGCCATGAAGATAAACTTAGTTCTAATGGTAACATTGAGAATACTAATGTAAGTTCACAGGTGAGTTTTGTGAGGAACATTTCGATAACAGCTTTATCATGTAATTGTAGAAGTTTTGAACACGTGTTATTGCACAGTTTCTAGACTGTTCCATTCTAAGTTATTCTACTATTTTCGTTGGTAATGGTGTGATAATTTCCTCCATGCATTGCAGACTCGCACTTTGTTTTAAAGGTAAAACTGAACTGGATTGTATCTGCATTTTACTAAGGAATCTGTACAATTCAGCTACGTGTATTTGCATATTTGACGTTTCATACATTACTCGTTCCTACGAGTATATTTTAGCTCAGCATTTACGTCCAATACACATGTGGCGGAGGTATGTAAATTTGGGTTTTAATGAGACGAATTAAAGTCCTATTTACCTTTACTCCGGCTTAGCCAGGAGAGAACGTAATGAAATGACTAATCGAAAGTTTTGCAACAATACGTGTTCCCTCTGATGTGAAATCTGTTTCAAGTATAGAAATGTAATGAAATAGCAAACGAGCACGTGCTTTTGAGAGCAATTGAGTTAAGTGGTACTTGACTATTTTTGTTGTTCGGTTTTTTGAATAAATATTTTTTAGCTATGTGTGTTTTTATTCGTGTTCCAGCTACCCGCCCTCGGGGTTCGCTTTCGGTTGTATATAAAATCATATACATAACTATTTAAGGGCTGTTATTGAAACTTTCCTCTTTAATCACTCTATCTATTTAAAATAACTGCATCAAAATCCGTGGCGTAGTTTTAAAGATTTACGCATACATAGGGATATAGGTACACAGAAAGTGACTTTGTTTTATGCTATGTAGTGATAATAAATATAATTCAAGATCAGTGCACTGAACAAATTTAATAACTATATATTATTGTTAATAATTAAAATTATATTGAATGCATAATATATATTCGCAGCTTTTACCGGTTTTATTTACAGACTTCGGATACGGACTGAAAAAAACTTCACGAGATTTCAGTTATTTTTATTCCTTACAAAAACAAAGAATATTCGTTTCTTTATACTCATAAATCACAACAATACGTATAAATCCTCTTTTTCATAATAAAAAAATAAAGGGGCCGTCCATTAATCACGTGATGCTTTTTTTAGCTTTTTTTCAGCCCCCCTCCCCCCTGGTGATACTTGGTGAGGTTTAGGCTCTACCCCCCCTCCCCCTTCCTATATCACGTGTATTTTTTCGTGCCTAAACAATTTTGTAACATCAACACTGTTTCGGGATATTTTGAATTTACTCAATTATCCCAAAACATATTAAAGATAGCATACAACATGTGTATATGTCACCGGAAAATAACAAGATCCGTAAGTTTATAAATTTCCTAGTAAATTGATAAACTTTCGTAAGATTCTAAACTGGAGACAAATTTTATTATTTTACGTTCACAATTTCGTAAATTGATAAACTTACTGAAGTCACTCGTAAAATAATAAGTAAGCACTACGCATGATCTGATTGGTTGACTGACACATGTCACTTCTCCTTCCTCGAGGCCGCCATTGAAGTCTTTGGACACAAGCAGTGCCGCTATGAACATTGACCAATCAGAGAGCAGTGTGTTATTTTACGTATTTCAAAGATGCGTATATTTAAAAGAGCTTCTGTGATTGGTCAAACCATTTAGAATCTTACGAATAGATATTCGTTAGTTTATAAATTTACCGCGTGACGTCGGAAATTGATAAATTTACGAAAACGAGGACGTAAAATAATACAATTTATCTCCCGTTTAGAATCCTACGGATGTTTATAAATTTCCTAGGAAATTTATAAATATACGGATCTTGTTATTTTCCGGTGACATATATGTATTTTTATAAAGCCTTCTATCTGGTTATACTACAAAAAACGTGTTGATTTGTTTATTTTTAAATATTTATAAAATATAGCTTTAGGTATAATCTAATTTTATTATAGAAAATTAAACACTACAATTATTATTTGTATGTCTCTGCCATGCCACGGGACTACAGAGTCCCGGAATTTTGGAAGGCGAACGTGGGGCCGAAGCCAACACCCCTAAGCCCTTTTGAGACAATTTTAATGTGATGGTGACACAAAACCGGCGATTATCCCTGTATACACTATAGAAATGTACCCAAGGACAATCACCGGTTCTGTGCTAAACTATTGCTAAATATGGAATACACTACTTGGGCGATTGTGATGGGATGTTGATGGACTAGGATATGGGAAACTATGGGGACTATGGCACCTGCCGATGNCCCTAAGCCCTTTTGAGACAATTTTAATGTGATGGTGACACAAAACCGGCGATTATCCCTGTATACACTATAGAAATGTACCCAAGGACAATCACCGGTTCTGTGCTAAACTATTGCTAAATATGGAATACACTACTTGGGCGATTGTGATGGGATGTTGATGGACTAGGATATGGGAAACTATGGGGACTATGGCACCTGCCGATGACAATGTTATTATTATAAAGTTTAGATTAGTGATTGCAATCCGGTCCGGCGGATCCGGTAATCCGGCGGATCCGGTGTGTTTCTAGACCTACCGGATCCGGCACTAACGCAACGGATCCGGTAAAACTCTAAATCGCGAAAAGCAGATTGCAGTCGTAACCAATAATTAACCCATAAGTAATCAACTCAATATCAAGTTTTCACTCGATACTTGCCTGCAATTTCCATGAGTTGCCCTCGATTTCTCAGGGTTCCCATCATCAGATCCTGACCTGAGGAATATGGGGCCACCTGGGAAGTATACCCTATCAAACAAAAAAGTATCTGGCTTTCCGTGTTCCTTCTGGAGTCCTTTGTGTGCCAAAGCCGCGGTAACTCTTTCAAACAATCCCGCAGCCCCGTCAGGCTCTGGCCCTAGTGGGCCCCGCTGGGATTTGTTGACCTCTTTGAGGAGCGCGTGGAACAACGCGCGTCGCCAACAAGGGACTGTCGTCTCCTAGGAGACGGAAGGACGATGAGCCACCCGAAACTCACCGCCCTACGATGTCCGGGAGCATCTCTCGACACTCGGCGGCTGTGTTGTCCACTAGGTTCACCGCGGTGGCTGGGATGAGCGGTACAAATTCGCAGTCGCTCCGCTGCTTCCTTCTCTAGCATAACTGCTCCGCAGAAGGAGGCGACGGCATCCCATTTCCTCTCGCCCCTCACCATGGCTTGAACCAGGGCTGGGCGCGAGAGGTCGCCGCCGCCAATTGCCGCCACGGGGACAGGCAGGTACCTCCCGAAGCAACCGTGTCCGGTGAGGACCCGTCATGCAGAAAGTGAGGGCCAAGTACATCATATACCCTTCAGCATATTTGCTAATCCGGCCGGATCCGACCGGATTGAAAATGATACCGGATTGCAATCCCTAGTTTAGATGTAGACAGATTTAATGTGGGTCCTCAGACCACGGATTCGTCAGATTTTCTTCCACACCAATAACTGGATATAAAGATCAACATCCGTTTCCACTCGGCGTCATCATTTTCGCGTACTAAGTAAAGAATTTCTCTCGGCTTACTGTTTGATCGTTGTGAGGATTCGGGTGAACACTGTATACCTCGCTCTAGTCAAAGCCACACTACAGCGCGACTATTATAAGTCAGCGTGTGGCCAAAAAGACAAACTCCGCTTTTTGGTTTTGGCTTTTTTGGTAAAGTATCCCGAAAAAATAAATACACGTGATATGTTATTACAACCCCCCCTCCCCTATGTGATGTTTCGTGATTTTATATAGACCCCCTCCCCCCCTCTTCGAACCTCACGTGATTAATGGACGGCCCCAAAGTAAAAAGTTCGCTAAAAAAAATAAAATTTAAGATAAAAAATGTCGCTAGCAAACAGAGTGGGTGTTATGTTGTATGTTTATTGTTGGGATGTCCCAGTGTATGTTCGTGTAATATCTGGGCCACATTCTGTCTGCTAATTAATTAGGATTATACTTAGCGTCGTTGTGGGTCAGATAAAACTTTGTAAGCGTAGGGTTGGCTCTGTAAAGTTAGGTTATTGAATTAAGCTGAAGTATTTTGTGGAATACTAGTTTTGGCTCGTGGCTTTGTGTTAAATATGGAGGAACTATAGAAGTACTAGGAAACACAGTTTTGGTTGTTAGCACTTTCCCACGGAATCGTCTGCATCTCGTGGAAACTGTCCTGACCTTGGACAAAAAGTAATAAAGTATTAAGTAAAGTTTCATTAAAATCCGTTCAGCAGTTTTTGTGTGAAAGAGTTCACACCCAAGTTTTCACGGTTATGATATTAACGCGACAACTATGCAGTAGATTCTTTGAAACTTCTTTGATTCAACTTTTGATTCTGTTCAAAATTCCCGAGATTTCCTCTTGCATGTTTTCTTTCTTTATAGTGTCAGTGCAGTTTTCCTGAATACATGGTATTCTGAACTAAATTTCCTGGTAAAGATTTAAAAACTGTACACTCAAAATGAAGAAAAGTTAATATTTTTACACAGCAAGTATTTCCAATAACAATTTTCCTAACCTACCTGAATCTTGTTTGAAAGGCTTTTTAATCCATTTTTTAACAACCGCAGTAATGACACAGGTCTGGAAAGTTTCATTATAAACAGATCCTTTATAATAGTCAATAAATTAAGTCAGTTTTTATATGACTCAAGCTTTCAAACAAAATATTTCCGATTCACTCTTGAGTCAACATATTCAGCAACTCCATAAAATGGTGAATCATAGTTCCCCTATGTTTCGTAGAAATCCGAAACTATCACAGAGCAGTAAAATGTCATTAGCATAATTAAACCACAAGGGTTTGTTTGAGGTGTGTCACAATATTAAATATTTCCACTGCATTTTATTATTTTGTGGACCAGGACAATTTTATAGAGAAATTAGATATTTCTTGTGTCTAAAATTGGCGCCCAAGTGGGACTCAACTTTAATATTTTTAAGCCTGAATGGAAAAGTTTGAATAAGATTATAGAGGCTTCACCTCATATCGATGGCTAAATCTCTATTAATAATTAGTCAACCAATTAAATTATATTAATAATTCTCGTCTTATAAGGATCGCTGGCCAGCCCTAAGTTAGCCGTGTGGCGCCTCATCTCTTAAATCATTCCGGTACTTAAATTTTACCTAATCCTTCCCGCGGCTCGACCTACTTTTGTCTGATTGCGGTTGTGTTCGAGATTACAGATAAAATACTTGAAGAATATTACTTTTAATAACGCAGGTAAATACATAAAACGTAGGAAATGTAAGTACGTGCCTGATGAGATTATTTTAATGAGATATTTTCATCTAATGATTTGCGAAATAGACTATGTTGAAATTCGAAAGTTTATGTCATTTGAACGTTTTTGTATCTAGTTACTAATTTACTTAACGTTACTTAAAAAAGTATATTTTAATAGCATTTAATAAGATGCAATTCAAACTTTTTTAAACTTCAGACAGATCTTTATTATAAAACGTGATGTAAATTCATATTCTATTCCAAAAGGCCTGTCTTACTCGTCTCTGAACTCGATTACTCATTCCTAAGTAAAACATGGTACCTAATATCTTAAATAAATGCGTTGCGGCGTTCAATGTTTTCGAGAAAATGAGCTAAGGACGAAAACGGGCGCGATTATTGAACTCCTGAAAATGACTGACAACGCGGCACAAATGAGTCTGTGTCGTAAAATTTAACGTGACACCCGACACCCGCTGATAGTGACAATGGCAAAAGAAAGTGCCTATAAAGAGAATTGATGAACGCCCTTCGCCGTAATGTTGCGCTGATGTCGGTTTGTGTGTAGCGAGCCTTATATTGATTCAGAATCGACTATTAGATAGCCGTCTGTGTCGTAAGTAATGAAGATACGATTGTTGTTGATGAGACTCGGTAATGAGACGTTGTATTTATGTGATAGTCTATTGAAATAGACGATGTTCGCAATTACAGTTTTTGTTTCAGTACTAATAATAGATGCCAGAGAGTCTGACAGCCAGTCTTACCAACTGGGTTGTGGAGTTCAGATAGGCTGTCGCTCCATGTAAAAGACTGATTCTCAGCTACATCTGGTTGGACTGGAAGCCGACCCCAACGTTGTTGGGAAAAGGCTAGGCAGATGATGATGTTGAGTCAATTATAAGCTCAGAAAGTTCCAGTAACAAAACTAGGTTAAATTCCATCAAAGTAAATTCCACGGATAATCAGCATAATCCGTCGAAAATTCAAACTTGTTACGACTGACTAAACTAACTGCAGGTCATAGTGAAACTAGACGCCAGCACAACTAGAGTAAGTTCCGTACCTACGTGTTTTTAGTGCTAAGCTGTACGTTACAATAGAGAGGAGAATATACTGCGCGGAACATAATTTATTCATAAGTACGTACGTAGTGGAACGTTAGCTTAAAGCAAGTTTGTACAGTGTTGAGTTCTAGAACATTATTATGAGCGCTAACCACAACAAAACTGTTAGTCTGAAGATAGCGACAACGGTGCTATGACGAGATATTTTAATTTAATAGTTTTATTATGCTTTGCTGTTCAGCTTTTTTTTTGTCAAGGCTTCGTGAAAACTGTGTAATACTTTCGTATTTAGTGTCTAGTAATTGAAGGTAAATATATGTGGAATTAAACAAAATATGCTCCTTCCTTCTATTACAAATGTATTAAATACATATTCAATAGATAGCAGTATAAAGCACTTATAGAAAAATAAAGTGCTGTACATAAACACGTAAACATCTTGCTATCTTAACAATTCCATATACATAAGTAGTCCATCGGGCCCAGTCATCAGTTCAAGACTTGCATCGAACTTTACTGGCCTCTGGACACTTGCACTCGTTACTGCAAGCTTCGACTAATACGAATTTAATTTTAAATGAACGCCCAACACCAATGCCCAAAAGAGATTTTCTTAAAGTCGAATGAACTGCTGATTGCCGAAGAATATAACTTAACACAAATAAAGTAAATTCAAAATTTAAATAAACATTTTTTTACATAAAACTGCAGTATCCACATTCAATACCCGTCATTACACCGGACATTAATTCCGGAAAATGTACTTAATTACACACAGCGAATGAACAAGCGTTAAGCAAGATAACACGTGACTGATGGCCGCCCTAATTATAAATCATTATTAAACATCTACGGCTAACACGCACGCATTATTCTATACCAGACATTAATTAACCTCTTACAAGAGCGGGTATATTGTATGGAGCATGTATCGACACGGGCCATTGGCACAGATGGTGCATAATCTGAATCCAAATCCGTATAGAGGGCAGTGGACACCGGGGCGCGCCGGCCCGTCCCAGTAACAGACCTCCCATCCGAGACATTTGCATAGAAATTAGCCGACCAACCGACCGACCGACCGACATTTCACACAGAATAAATAACCCCGCCACGCTACATCTTTACAGGCTTCGCTAATGAAACGTTTGAGCAAATCCTACTTTGTTTCAGTTTTCCTTTTGTCTTAATTTTTTTTCTTACGCCGCCGACAAAAAAAATGCTATAACATAAATGGGCAAAAACAGAGAAAAAAATGTTGTTACCCGAAAATGTATGCCTATCTTGATAGAACGAAGAATATATTTTGTAAAACTTTTTATAGCTGTACCGTAAGGCGAGAGCACTTTTCTCGATTTTATAAACATAGTTTTGAAGAAATAGCGAAGAAATGCTTTTTAAAAACAAGAAAGTTTACATTTTGTTGGAATATTGTGTAGCTTCGAAGTTAAACGAGTGGCCTGACAGTAAGATAATTTATTAATGTTCGATCGATGGTATCGCTCTATCCCTATGCATTTTAGACGAGATTGAAAACAGTGAAGGCTATTACAAGGGTAAGCTTTTGCTATCAATAATAAGTGATGAAAACTACTGAAAGACCTTTTACTGCACAGGTGGGCCGTTGATTTGTTCAAATTGCATCAAAATGGGTGAATTATTGCCTACATTATGCAGGTGTTTTTCAGTGAACTGAATATATTTTATCGAACCTTTTTCCATCGAAATGTTAGAATATATCCTGCCATATAATGGATATAGGTAGGTTATTTAAAATAGGTAATTGATTTTAATGTTCACAATCAACAATGCATACTATTGTCGTTTTATGACCATTTGTATCAAACATTAAATCACAACCAATATAGCAAATATTTCATGTTTTATTCACAACTAGCTGTTGCCCGCGACTTCGTCTACGCGGGCGATACAGAACTGCCAAAATACCTTACCTACCGTTGATGTATTCATCCCATTACACTACAATAAATATGTAAGCAACTGATGAGCTAGCAGATTACCTACTAATAGCCACACGGGTTGGCCAATCTAGGTTCGTAAGCTTTAAATCTGACAAAGGTATCAGGAAGTCAGAAGCCATTATCTTTCATAGTTACGTTAAGGTGGATTTTCACGGCTGCGGGATTATTCGCAAGAGTTACCGCGGGCCATGTACACGAAGGGCTCAAGAAGGAACTCGATAGGTTTTAGTCACTAAAAATCTCACACTCCCGCACGCTGTCACCCACATCATCTGATGATTTTTACAGAAACATTCACATTAGTCCTCGAACAAATATGTGCTCATCTGTGCGAGTCTACTGCTAACATGTGTTCGAGCACTAAGCTTGCAGTTTTGCCAGACATTTGCGTCAAAATGTATGCTCTTAATTTGTTACTATTTGCTAAAGCGAGTAGATCAGCAAAAACATTTGTGTCGTATACCTACTGCGGAACACTGCCGAACTCGCGGAACCTTTATATTGAAATGTTCCTACGGTGAAAGTCTAAATGCCATCTTTTGCATGACGTAAAAACAGGAAGAGCGATAGGATGTGGATACTTAATCCGCCAAACCGCTTTGAAGTTTTTGATGGACGACCAAACCAGACTTGATCACCTTGGCTCAATCAGTGTTTTATAAAGCACCTTGGCTTTGTTTGCTCCCGTTTCTGCTAATCATTTGATCATTCAACGATAACATTATCGTAGACACACACGCGTCTGAAAGACAATTTTAAACATACAATACTGCTACATACGTATGTCGACTGAACATTTAATAACACTCAGGTTAGTGTAAGAGTTGCCGTTGAAAGAGCAGGCCATCGGTGCTAATATGAAGCATATCAATTCTAATGAAGAACGACCACGTTGACCTTATACACCAATAACAATGTAGCTTCACATAATTTGATGCAGAAAAAGATCGACAGTGACGTTAAATATATCTTACTTCCTTTTTTTTCGGTGGGTAATCATAAGATGACCCCTCCCGCTGTACATGCAGCATGACAGACTTTCACCACCGTGTTCCTTCTTGAGCCTTTTGTATACCAGGGCCGGGATAACTCTTTCGAACAACCCCGCAGCCCCAGCAGGCTTTGGCCTGTGACCTCTGACCTGTCCAACCACTTAAAGTGTGTTGCCATTACACACTTTAAGTGGTTGGACAGGTCCTAAGACACTAAGGAAGCTGTTAATGCACGGAGAAGACCTCGAGAGTCTAAGTTGGTTATGTATGTATGTTTGCAAAAATATTTGCCCATTTTGCAAAAAAAATACGTTTGATGGCATCATTCTGTCCTTCTGACTTAATGATATTAAGTTCCATTTTCATAGGTTCCAGATTAAGTTCTAGATAGCTATCTAATAGATACTGCCATAGAAAAGCAGTCAACATTAAAATGTTGTTTTAAACTCGGCTAGTGTCTGACTGCGGCTCTTTGGTATAATTTTCAGACATAGAAAGTATATTTCTTTGACGCGTAAGTTGTGCATTTTCAGACTGCGATAAATCATTTTACATCGATTCAATCGCAAAATCCAGTGTGCACTTTGCGTCTAGGCCTGTTTCTCAAACTGCAGGACTCCTATAGTTTCTATAATCTATAATAGTATCCAACCTTGCCTCACAATTGCCACGCGCTTGCGAAAGATGGATGTTACTATTTTCTTGTACGGTCATAAACGTTACATCTTTTGCAACAAACAAACAAAAGTTTATTTAAGAACAAAAAGCACCAAAGATGCAGTATTCACAGTCCATGTTATTTTATGCCACTACTTTACTGCAAGACAAAACACCAGCCCGATTTGTTGATGAAAAAAATGCACAACTCCATCTATGATTATAAATGATAATTACTTATTCTGCTTATATTCTCCAATTTGACGTTAATATTCGAAAAACGATTTAGATGGAGCCATTTCAAATTTTGACTATAGCGGTTTTTTTCATGGCACGGCAAAATGATAAACAATATTTTAATAGGTACCTACCTATTTATCGAAAAATTAGACGCTGTAAAATAGCAATATGATTAAGTAGAAAAAATGCACATATGAATTTGTATGGTAGGTCATTTTACCAATCCCACCAGCATTGACAATTTTGTTGCATTTTATTGATCATAGATGGAGCCACCTTAACCTCAGCTAAACACAGTATTTTAAAATTTTATTTTCTACCCAAGTTACTTATAGAAAAGGTGTGATTTTTTTGTTGAAGATTGATAATAGCCTTATCAACCAATACGCAACATTTAGATATGTGCTGCTATTTCACACGCTGTTGTAGAAAGGTTAACAGAAATAATGGTTCATTGCTCACCCCCTGGAGGTGATAGCGTGATTATATGTAGCCTATGTCCTGACCAGACCTCTAAGCAATATTCATGCAAAATTTCAAGTAGATCCATGCAGTACTTTCTGAGTTTATCCCGGACATAGATACAGACAAACAGACAAACAGACAAACAGACAAAAATTCTAAAAACTATATTTTTGGGTTCGGTATCGACTACAGATCACGCCCCAAGTATTCTTTTAAAAAAATATTCAATGTACAGTTTTGACGTTCCTACGATTTTATTATATGTATAGATT
>NWSH02000437.1:4570900-4606616 GCA_002382865.2 Heliothis virescens | reverse complement strand
AAGTTACCGATGTTACCTCTTGTGACGTCTTATAATGCAGTTTTGTGCTACTTGGGATATTATGTGAATGCGACCTCTTTATCGCGTTGGTGTGAGAGCTGATTACTTTGCCAACACTAGAGGAACACGGTAACTCGCATTTTATTCGGTTAATGTGGAAATATGGAGGATAATTTCTGTCACTGCAGTTAATGTATGCAATGGTAGTTGTAGTAGCTTTACGGACTCGCTTAACCTGGTAACGCTTATTGTCATAGTCGTTATGACGATTTGTACGTACAGACAACAACAGGTCACCCTACACGAATGTGTGAAATTTTACCAATCAAATATTAACCTTACACTTTTGTGATAAGGTTGAAAATCTATTGAAGAAATTTGGCAGATTGTAGGAGGTTGAGGTGCTATTGTCTCTACCAAAGCACCTACATTTCAGATGAAATGTAGATTATATGTTAAAATCCTGAAAAATAATATCTGTATAATCTTGAATATTATATTATGTATTAAAAAACGTAGATAAAGCCTTTAGCTGTGAAGCGAGTACACATAAAAGCAAATGAAATATTCTTGCAAATATCATACAAAGATTTCTCGGTATTTACATGTATAAGATGTTAATAATATCGTTATTATTGAGTCGTTCAGAGAATTACTCATACTAATTGGATTATCAATGTATTCAATTGAATATCTTATTTATTCTGCATCGCTGGTAAAGTAGTTGCAGTAGGCATTGTTAAGAATGAAGTAATGAATTTTGATTCTGAGGGGATTAATATTATTGGGTTTGCTTGTTAGAAATATCTCAGTAACACCTGGAGTCTTGTCTCTATTATATAAATGTTAATCTGGTCATTGCTTACTACAATTATGTTAATTCAATAATTTGTAAATCAAATTAATTTAACAGTTGTTTTTAAAGGTATGTTTAGATGTACCCTTACTGCGGAATTCAATATTCTGTCTATCTCTGGATTTGATTACTAGAGATAGGAATTTGACATTACTTGTATGGGGTTAATGTCAAAATTTTATCTCTAGTAAGCAAATCCGGAGATAGATAAGTTATTGGGAACGGCCGTTAATGTTGAAAAGACTATGTCTAGTAGTATATTTGTTTACATGTTATTCCTAATTTATTGTGAACGTTATTCTAACTCCGGTTTTTGCTTAGACAAGCAATGCGACGAACGATCGATAAAATATAAGAATCCATCGATAAAAGTTCAGCTGAATAGCAGCTATAAACTAATGCTGAGAACTTATATCTCATTGAAAACATTCGCCTGATCTGAACGTTCATAACTCATGCTTGGATACTCGTAAGTGAAAAATAACCCGATTGCCTCTATAGGAGCTTTTATTATTATTAAAGAGTTGAGGAAATGGCAGCTTAATGGCCACAATGGGCCATTTTAATATACACTTCTTCGAATTTATTGCTAAGCTTAGATTAAGTATGATATCAGGATCATATTACGGAGGCCAGTTTTGTGGCTTGATAAATAAAGTTTAGCTCTTCTACAATTGATACATAGGACAATAACCTATTTAGTTTAAACATCAGCTTACAAGGTTCGAGGGTTATAAGTAACCTTTAATACAAAAAAAAACTAAATTGAAATCGTTGCATCTGTTCGAGAGTTATGATGCCACAGACAGACATACAGACGGACAGACACGTCAAACTTATAACACCTCTCTTTTTCGTCGGGGTTAAAAACAATCATTTTTCATTCGTAAAGCTTCAAAATTTTCACGTGGGAGAAAATGCTAAAATCCAGTCTTAAATGTCTACATACTTTTAAAGGAATTCAGGAAAAGATCTAAAATGAAACCTGCAATTTTACGTACTTCTGTCATTGTATTCCGCCATTAATTAAGTGTACCTATCTCAGTAGTGTATTTATTTGATCTAAGGAATTTGTGTAAGATTCCTTTAGCTGTTTCCTCGAATCCATAATGTCTTGGGAATATCGGGGGCTCATTAGGAATTCTGACTGCCTCAAGTGGACTCTAGCCAGATGTTGTGTGTAGACTTGCTAGGTAAACTATGACCGTCTTATCCTCCGCTAAATAAACGCAATTTCCACTACAAAGTTGTTTGGCCATAAATTATGATCGTAGACTTCTTGGAATCAAGATTAGGACTTGAAAGACGACCCTTTTCGCGTTCACGTCCTTTGGTATAAACTGTGAGGTTAGTAACACAGAGTTACAAATGTTATCCTAATGTAACGTATACTACTATTGAATTCTAAAACTAGTTTTGATTAAGAAACGAAGGATTACAGAGAATAATAATGTTTAATTCACTATGTAATACTAACAGCGCTTTCACACTAGCAGATTTTCGACAGTTTGCAATCTCACGAGATTTACTGTAATCTAACGGTATTTACAACCTTACGGTAACATATTCACAGCCACAGCAAACTATTAATAACTACCGAAAGAAAAGAAATTAAGCGGAAAATCCACTAGTGTTAGTATTAAATCGCGATTAAAACATTATAGATACATGCACGTTTATATAAATATTTTGTTTAAAGGCACGTAATATTTGTTAGCTATCAAGTGCCAACAGCAAATAAAGCAAACGTCATCCAGTCTATTGTCCTAGAAGCCGTAGCCCAATAAAGCTATTAACAGCAGTCGGCAATAACAATTAATTAAGGAACTTATTACCTAGTGGGCGAGGAACCGCCATTTGCTGAGCTGATGAATAGGTGCAACTGTATTGGAATATGTATAGATCGTGTGTATGTGTGGGTAATGTGAATATAGAACAAATGCGTATGTGTGCAGCAAAAAGTTCTAGTATTCATTAGCGATGAGTGGTGCAGTTGGTATTATGAGATATTATGTGAGTGTTGGCATTATTCAGTGGCCGTGTTTTAATGTTTGTGTGATCTAAATTCCAGTGTTAAAGGACTGAAATTGAAAGTTACTTAACATTGCGTTGTCGTAACAAAACGATGACGAATTAGGGATATTAGAAAATTATATATTATTAGATTTAGCCGTGATTTTTATTACCCAATGCTTGGTTAAACAATTGTGTGAAATTATGAAAACTGATACTATCAGTGTTTATTTAGAAAAAGTTGTAAAAGAAGAAAAGCGTTTGCATTTGTGTATCACTGTTGTTATTTTATCGAAAAGACCTAATTAAGAACCTATGCATCAATTTATAAATATGACCTTTATCAGCTTCGAAATCTTTGCCAATTACTAAAATATCGGTTTCTATACTCTCATAGTACTTTAGGCAAAATGGTAAGTGTTTCTGGCACAGGGCCCAACAAAAAAATAAATTATCTTGGCTTCTATCGAAGATGGTGATAGCATGGCATTAAGTTATACCACTAATGAAAATTTGTGAGCTTAAGAATGGGAAATGTCTTCGCTTAACTCTATAGCTTGCCTATTTCATTATTAAGTAGGTGCTAGGTATAAGTGGGAATTAGCTTTGGTAAATTGGTGGTTTGTTGCCCTTGAAGTCTTACATACTAGGGATGGCCTGCTTACTGATTACTGCCTCGTTGGTCTAGTGGTCGCATAGCCAACTGCTGATGAAGAGGTCTCGGGTTCGATTCCCGGGACAGGCCGAAATCGCTTTGTGGGTTGTAGAAACTTTCACAAAGCAGCCCGGAGTTGGAATTTGGTGATTGATTCACCGGTGCATCGGAGAGCACGTTAATGTCGGTCCTGCGCCTGATCTCTCTCCGGTCGTGTCGGATTGCTGTCCCATCGGGTTATGAGAGTGAGGGAATAGGGAGTGCACCTGTGTCTGCGCAAATGCTTGTGCACTATAATATGTCCTGCGCAGCTGGCTGATCTCCTTATATGAGAACAGCCGCCGTGGCCGGCAATCGGCTAGGACGTCATCACTAGGGATGGAGATATATGTAATTAATTAGAACCGTAATTAGAACGTTATGTAAAAATATGCTATTTTTTTTATTCCAGAATAACCCCAAAGCCACCGCAAAACTTTCACTAATCATGTCCTTCATCTAAAACTATCCATTTTAAATAAGCACATTATTAATTTATAGTCTTAATTCATCATTTAGCAAGGTATCATTCATCTTCCTTATTAAATGTCGTACCATGCACGCGGCAGTCGTTTCTAAATAGATGAAGTGTCACGTTCCCGATTGATATCATTCTCGTCAAATTAGCTTTTGTTATGCCCAGTGGCCCCCGTTATCTGTCATCAGACGCTTTCACTGAGCGAAGCTAGGCTAATTTATTTATAGTCAAACAATGGCATTTCAATCCGATGGGAAGTGTTTTTTTCACTTCCAACTTAATTGTGCAAGTCTAATTCTGCAAGCGTTTTGTTAATTTTGTAAATAGCTTAAATAGCTATTGCAATTTGCGAATAAGAATGATTACTAAAAATGTGATAAAAAATATATCAATAAGGTTAATTGCATTTCCCAATATCTTCACTTTAGAAGCTGATTGACTACGTTCAGCTCGACTAATGTTTTGCTTACTCGCTTGACTAATGACTAATAATTCGTCAATTTAATCATTATACTCTTTGACTAACCGACAAGCGTCCTTGTTCTCGATAGAAAAAAATAAAAATAAAAGGTCCGCCACACAACGAGAGATAATCGCTGATGAGATCTCCGCCGTCGGGTTCGCATTGTTTGTAAATGAGAGCAGCGAAAATAAAATAAAAATGTTCATTTGATAGTGCTCTCTCGACTCGATTGTTTCGGACCTTTGAATCGAATCGTTTGTGTTTTAAATTATAATTATGTTTTAGTGGTTTCTATTTGGTATGGCGCGACGCGTTAACAATTGATTGGGGCAGACGAGTGTTAAATTCTTTTTCGCTCGTTTGTTTTGACAGGCCAATTACTGCCAACATTTTTGAACATAAAACACGGCTTGTTATATTAATTGCAGAACCAGCTGAGTTGAATGTGCAATAAATGGAACAGGCTTATTGCATTCTTTTGCCGGACAAAGGCAGCTTTCAAAAAGACGATCTCGCCTCTCGGCAGGATATGGCTTGAGAATCTGTCTCTTTTTTGTTCCCGAATATTTTTCTTGCAAGTGTTGTCCAAATAGGTCAGTCATAGTCATAATAGTCTCTCGGTACTGAATATTTGGGTAACTATGATTATTGATTTCGAAAGTTGAAACAAAGTTGATGAGCAGGAGTGTCTTTTTTTGGCCAAAATAAATAAGCTTCTTTGTCCTCTCCATATCCGTGGTATCCATAATTTTGTTTTCACGAAATAAAATATTGTGTATCATATCATTAGTGGTCTTACATGGTTTGTACAACATGGTTGTAGCTGTCTACACGAGTTTCGTTTAATTTGCTCGGAGACTTAAGGGACAGCAATTAATAAAATAGAATGTATTTTAAAACTAACAAGCGTTTTAATTACTTTCTGTCGTATTATTTTTCGATGTGTAATACACACAATGTGTTTGTTAGCCACTTCTAAGAAGTGTGTTTATTGTCTTTTATTTATTTTTATTGTCTTAAATTGGAATACTTACACAATTGTTATGTCCTAGAGTCTTGTTAGATGTCGTTGAAGTGACCTAGATTCTATTGTTATCTCAATCTGTTTGGTGTTTAGAAATCTTTGTCAGTAATTAGACGACATGCTTCTTGAATCAATTAATTAGGTAATTACTTTTTCTTTGAACGAACTCGTAAAAGAAAATCGTAAAAGTAGACCCATATTGGCGTATCACTCAAGATCGTAATCCGTACTTGACATTAGCCTTGTCAAACAAAGGCCCACGTGCTTATACAACAAGTAACAGAGTGATAGCTCGCATTGATTGGAGCGTTTATTTATTAAGAGCGCTGAACGTTGACCGTGACCGCCGAAGCGTTGCGCCCAGGCATCGAAACAAGAGTAATGTAGCATACAGCACTTTGCGGTCGAATGGCCATTGTCAAATATTTCGAATATTGAATTTAGTGAGGGGACGCTTTTTCTGTTAGTTTCGCATCGATGGTTACTGGCTGGATTTTAGCTTTTTTTGTGTCCACTGTGATAACGTGTTAGTTGTGAAAGAAAGGGGTGATGATTTTTAGTGAAAATTTGGGTATGGTCTCATCATTTTGTTGAAGTACTGTAGATGTAATGTCGAGATTTCATTTTAATTGTGTAGGTACTATTTTGCGGAATTATAAATTACACATTATTATATTACAAATAAATAACCACTGCTCATTATGTATAACTTTTCCCGCACCAAAATATCTTGAGTGCCTCATAATTTATCTTCGGCGTACAACAAAACCTCATTACTCCCATTACCAACGATTAATCAATAAACTACATCCCAATACCATTAAGACGTAAATAGCTTAGATTCACACAACTGCCATTGCAGCCAGCGATGCATTTAAGGATGATATTAATATAATACGTCGCGCGTCATTTGCCGCTGAATACGCTTCTTCGACGTACCGCATCACTTACGACTAAAGGCGCGGCCCCACCGCGGCGCATGCTGTGCACGGGCACGCGGAGCATTTTAGCTGCGTGTATTAATTTGTTTGACAACGTGGGTCTACGTTTCCACTGGAATACACGAATATGTAACACGACTATGTATAGCGTGGCACGGCGCACGGAGAGGCTACGCTGCGATAAGTGAGCTGTACATAGTCGACGGTCATATTCGTGTACTCCAGTGGAAACGTAGACCCACGTTGACAGCGTTGAGCTATGTAACCGCCTATTCGAGCAAGCCACGCATGTATCAATGACGTCAATTCGTGCGTAGCCTCTCCGTGGGTTGCAGTGGACACAACCACATACATTTTCTTCCAAAGCGAAGCTTAATACACGTGCGTAGTCTCTCCGTGCACCGCGGTGGGGCCGCGCCTTAATGGTCGTTATTATCTAACATCAAGCTATTTATAGTTATTTATGGAGAATTTGTTTGTTGAGGCTTCCGTACTTTGAAAGCCTATCCATGAAAGCTTTAGGTTCATTTGTTAGCGTCTGATAGATGAGTTCTTTCGTAATTATTTGGATTGATTGATGTTTGTTGAGATTGCGAGGTCTATAAATGTTATTAATTTTGATTAATTTTCTATGGCAATGCCTATCAGATAGTTATCTAAAACTTGAAACTATGAAATTTTTGCAGGTTGCATTGCACTAAACGGTTCAAACATACTTTAGGTAGGGAAAGTGTTGTTTAATCTTAAAACATGTTGTGGGCGAAATGAGTCTCACCAAACTGGTAGGCTGGCACATCAGTTCATAATCACTTATTTATAAGACGTTGATAGGTAGACGATAAACATAGGATAAAAGAAATACTACCTTCGTCCAGAGGCTTTTAACTTCGTTATTAAAAATGTCATAAAACGTGAGACATGAAGTCAAAACAAATATGAAAATACACTCGACATCGATTTCAAATCACCCCTTTTAATTGGTGCGTATCGTTTCACGAGGATTACGGTTCCTGGTTACGTGGAAGCATACCTACCCTCGTCATTCGGACATTTGACACCTGCTATTTACGGATCAGATATTGCCTAAATTAATTTAATTACGCTAGCATTCGCCTGTGCGAACTGACGCGCGGACACCGTGCCCATATAATTAATGTTTGTTTCACATTAAATGGATTTCCCTGAATTTTTGAGTTTGATATTGTGATTTTAGAATAATTTATAGGGTTATTATAATAATATCTAGCTCCTGTGGGAAATGGAATGATGGCAAATAGAAAGGCATGGAAGAAGAAAATATGCTGCATCGAAACCAAATAAAATTGAGATGACGTGGATGGTGTTATTATAACAATACTGTACTTCCATGTCAAAATGACTTAACCGATTTAAATGAAATTTGGTACACATATAATAGTAGCAAGGAAATAGGCCATAAGCTAATTTTTATCCGGGTGTGAGACGAAGTTTCCTCGGGATTCGCGTAGAAACTGTTGGAATAGCAATTTGTCTATATTAGAAAAAATATCCTCTATTTTACTTAGACTATCTTCATCTCTTAATCTTGAGTGTGAAAGTGTCATAAACCTTCTTTACCGCATTAAAGTTAAATGATCCAAGTACAATAAAATAAATGCACAACCCACTCCTCTTGCATCAATAAACCAATGGATAAGAACAAGTTAGCATTATTATCATCTTAGTATCTGTCTGATAAAAGGTGTTTAGCACTCGCTAGAATAATTGAACAACAGTGTCGGTATATTAGAGCCGACCTGATAAGCTGTCGGTTTATCGTCGGCAAACGCCATTATGTTATCGCTTTGCAGACAGGTTGCTCTAGCTCTTGCCTACCAGTGACAGCTCGTTAGTCTGTTGTCTATGAGCTTCAGTGCATTAGCTTGACTTGCAGATTGGCTAAAATGTAGATAGGTAATTGTAAAGTTGATAAAAAGATTTTCAAGCTAACTAGGTACCTACGTAGGCCACTCTTCTATCGTATCTAATAAAAACCGGCCAAGTGCGAGTCGGACTCGCGCACGAAGGGTTCCGTTCCATTATCTATGAAAAATAAACGTACCTAGAAAAAATAACTTTGTGTTTCATACAAATATATGAATAACAAAGTTATAGTTTGCGGTTACTGAAAAAGTGCTATAACTCAAAAACTACTGACTGTATTTGGTTCAAACCAATTTTGGTTGATAGTTTTTATTAAGATCTATAACATATATTTTTTTTAGATTTTTCACTTTGGTAGTTTAGAAATTACAGGGGGGGGGGACACACATTTTAGCACTTTGAAAGTGTCTTACTCTGAAATGATTGACTTTGAGAAAAAATGGTTTTAGAAACCTCAATCTCATTTTTAAAGACCTATCTATAGACACCCCACAAGTGTAGGTCAGACGAAATAATTTTTTTTTGTTCCAGTTCCATGTATGGGGAGCCCCCTTCTAATATTATTATTTTTTTATTTTTGTATAAAAATCGTAAAGCGGTTAACATAATACATCTGCTACCGAGTTTGAATGGTGTAGTCTTAATAGTTTCGGAATAAACTGGCTGTGACATACGGACAGACAGACAGGACAGACAGACAGACAGACAGACAGACAGACAGACAGACATGACGAATCTATAAGGGTTCCGTTTTTTGCCATTCGGCTACGGAACCCTAATAAAAAGAATACATAAAAAATTTCCTCAAATGCTACTAAATGCTCAAACTAAGAATGTTAAAAATAGTCTATCGAAGACTATTCTCAAACTCCCGAGTCAGTTTATATAAAGTCAATCAACATTTACCATGGCACTTTCGTTTCCATTTACCATAGTCGCGAACAAATATCGCTGTATCTGTCACGTGTACCATTCGTCACCCACCCCCATAAGAGTTGGATTTTTGATTTGTTATCCCGGCTACGTTGTCAGTGTTATTGATGTGTAGCGAAATTGGAAAGTTCAGAGGCACTTATCTCTCAGATTTAGATAGCAGGGCAATTTATAAAGCGGGGTTTTCTTCCCCCAAAGCACCCTTGACGCGAGCCCGCGGCAGTGTCGCTCGCAGCCCGGCTTCACTCTCGGATTATTGAACTCGATATTACATAAATACCAAACGTGGATAGACAATGATGATACGGTATTGGGTTTATTTCATTTCGTGTTTCACGGAAGGCTTTGTGGCCCGATGTCGTGTGTTCGTAGAGGTGGTATGCAAACAAAGGGGGCTTCTTCGAATACTGCTATATGAATTAGATGCTTTATATGACGTAGTTTTGTTTATATGTTTGTAAGGTTAGCAACAATAAAACTTACTTTACGTACCTATATAGATATAAGACAAATGGAATGACTTTTAGTGACATGTAAAGTCATTATTGTTCTACTAATGGATAGAAGAGATTCCACGAAAAAACAATTTAGAGGTCCGAGAACTCATTCTGTTAGCTTTTTCCCTGATCCTTGGCTGGGTCGAAAGAAATTGAATGTGGGTTCATTATCAAGAGCTTTAATAGTAATGATACATTTTTTGTGATGTCCTTCTGAATAGGTAAGAAACAGATTGAAAGTATTCAGATATCAGTATTAATTCCACAAAGGAAATCAACTGAACTGTACCGATATCTTTTGTAACGTAAAAGCTATGATATTAAACGTAAAACACAAAGGGATATAAAAATCTGTTTCAAGTCGTTTCTTGAACCATTTGGAGACGAGAGCTCTCGAGTCGCGTGTCGAATCATGTCTTCGCAATCGATACTTGAGTTTTTCCCTCGTTCCGTGAAAAACGTTACCGTTTTTGTCGAGACAGAAATGCTTCTTATCTCACTAGGAGATTAATACGAAGGGCACGTCAGTATCAAAGCTGGCCAAATATTTTGTTAACATTTAAGCCGCGATAAAAATGCAAGGAAATTTTCTGGATATAAATTACATGGATTTATCGTGAATTGTTTTTGTTAGAAATTTGCTTTCTGATGTTAGGGATTGAGGATGTGATTTGTTTCAATTAATTGATGAAATTAAGTTTTAGTGTGATACATGTTTTGTGGTATCGTTAAAAAATTGGGGGATATCGCTAGGAAAATATAACTCTAATATCATGTTATCTGAGACTAGTAGTACATATTACCGAATACAGTTATAAAAAAAGCTTTTAAAAACAACACTGAAGTCCCTTACAATAATTGACATATAAACCTTATCCAAAATATACCTAACAAAAATATTTTCTAGAACATTTTGAATATAACATAAGCAGTGTTCCAGTAATAATATATTCGTTTCAAATCCAATACCATCACAGTGGCATCAGTAACAATACCCAGTGAAGAGATAAAGATGTCAGATAGAATTATACTCAATGGGATTCGGTACGTCAGCGGATAATCTATGGGATAGACGGTCAACGTCCGATCCTTCAATTTACACTGATTATAATGATTCTTGGATTATTGATTTGGAAAGCACAGTAGATTAAAAAATACTTTTCTGCTTGATTATTTGTATGGTCTGTAACAGGATATTTAGCACACATTATACACAAAAGCGGACTTACACGTTAACTACCATTTACTAATGTAGACCGGTGAAAAGATCTGTTAAGGGTTGCAAAGGGCAAAACGGGACCCTATTACTAAGAGTTTGTTATCCGTCTGTCTTTCTGCCGTCCGTTGCGCTTTAACAACGAACACTAACACAATAAGAAGCTGAAGAGTTTGTTTGTTTGTTTGAACGCGCTAATCTCAGGAACTACTGGACCGATTTGGATAATTATTTCAGCGTTAGATAGCCCATTTATCGAGGAAGGCTATAGGCTTTTTATCCGGATGCGCTGAGTAGTTCCTACGGGACGCGGGTGAAACCGCTGGTAGAAGCTAGTTTATATTAAAATAAGAGTTTAAGGGGGCTCCCATACGACAAACGTGATTTTTTATACGAAACTTTTCGTGCGCGAGTCCGACTCGCACTCAATGGTTTTTTTCACACCGTTACACAGCACCTTTGAATTGGCATCCAAAAATGCAATATACCACTTCAAAGTCCTACAAAGACACCACACAATACTAGACCTTCTAAAATTCTTTCCGAATCCAATAACCTATGGTTACAATACTGATAAAGGTGTCAGATTGAACACTGAACTGGTCGATAGCATTCAGTCTGGGTATGTTCGCAGATATATCGAGCGGCCAGTCTGGAATGCCTTCAATTTCCACTTGCGCCAGTCGGTTGAGTTCAGAGGATGAATATTTATGGGCTTCAGACGGTAATGTACTATGCGATGGATGCGTTTGTTGCTAATATATTTGAGTGGTTAAATAGTGCAATGGTAGTGTTAATTAACGCTTGTTAAGTGATTGACTTGATTTCCTTTAAGAGTTAATTAAATTAAAGTGTTTTATTTCAATATGTTCTTTTCTTCAACTTAAGAAAATCCTGGACCGTTTTTAAAGGAAGCCTGTTAGAATGAGAATATGTGTAAAAGTTGTATAAAACGGGTAACGCAGCGTGCATTTACAAGAAAAGTTACCAAAGCATATTTCTTTACCTAGAAAATTCTTAGTGGATACATCAGCAAGGATTTGCAGGAAATTTTCTAGGTAAGCCCTGGTATTGAACAAAAGCTAAGAAAACTCTATAAAATCGATGTATCTCATTTGTTTTGTAAAGCTTTCATAGAAAATAGGAAAAGTTAAGCTTACCTAACGAGTAAATGTGTGTTGTTTTTCCTAAAACTGCGAAATTTCGTCAATAAGACGAAATGTGTCTTAAAGAAATGGCTTTCGCCGATAAGATAGTTCTCTTAAAATGTAAGTATTTTTCGTCATTTTTGGGAAATACTACAACGTAAAAAGACTACGTTTTTGTAAGTACATGTAATAATAATTCGATTCTATTTATTTTATTTCGAACAACGATCAAGTAGGTCACAGGTTAAAACAAAAAGGGAAATTCTGCTGAATTGTTAATGTTGGTTATTCTTTTTACAAAAAAGACCTGAAAAAATCTTATTGAAATAACAGCAAAAGGCCTTTATCTACATATCAAATCCAGCGCCAAGACAAAAGAACATCACGTAAACATCCAATACCATCTTCCATCCCTCATCAGTCACTTGTAAAAAACAAACAAACTTTATGCTACGTATTTTTTTCTTTCGTCTTTTTCTTCCCATATGACAGTATGTATTATGACTGGGGGACTGATATCTTTGCCAATGTATTTGTTCCCCCTTATAACCTGTCGCTTCGGGGGACGCGTGGATGCATTTAGAAATTACATTTGAGATTTATTTTTATCGGGACTAATGATTTGCTTGAGTTATTGTTGCTGGAGATTCGGCAGTTACATCTTGTATGAGGAATAATTTGGTAGAATTATCTTTTACGATTGTTTTATTTTGTTTCAGATAATTTTATACAGACCAATTTTAATAAAACCCCACTTACCTAATCTACAATATTTTTTGTTAGGGTATGGTTTTATACACTTCCATTGCTCGACTTATAATGAGGAATGAAAAGTCATTCACACATTTTGTGTAGGTATTTAAAATTAAGTAAAGGTAACTAAGGAAGATTGTACAAAACCATGAGAGTATATTAAAACAAGGATTAATTCTGCACGACAAACCGAACTAAAATAATTAAACTCTGTTGAAATTACTTCAACTATCATTGCACAAACGCAAGCTCTCATTCAAATACGAGTTCCCAGTTTAAATCCCAATCCTCGATCTATTTGTACGAATTCTCTGCTAATTTCCCAGTTTCCTTGTATCGTACATCCGGGACCAAGTCTGTCCATATCGGTCGGTTTAATTACTGAGCTGCCAACGGTTCTAGTAACACATTGATGACAGTAGTGAGCTTGCAAGTTATAGCTTGAGGTGTTTGTTTAGTGCCAGGAGACCGAGGTGGGATGATGATGATGATGGAAGTCTATGATGGATTGGTGTGAACGTGGTGTGTAGATTGTTAATTGGAAAGATGTATATGCTGTTCATTTGTTTCGTGCAGAAATTACTCAGAATTCACGATGTCGATTTTAGACTTATTTATTGTTGTGTAGTATTTGTTAACCGACTTCCCAAAAAGGAGGGGGTTCTCAATTCGACCGTATCTTTTTTTTATTATTATATGTATATTCACCGATTACTCGAAGATGGCTGGACTGATATTCAAAATTATTTTTTGTTTGAAAGGGTGTTCTTCATATCACACATGATTATTAACACTTTGTTATTACACATGATTTGCTTGTGTATAATTAAATTGTCTCAATATCTTATTTGAATACTCACTCCTAGAATTAAAAAATATATATTTTTTCAGTGCACTGCAATCTAGGTTTCGTATTTTTCCATTTCAAAAATGTATTTACTAATTGCAGAAACTCTAATATCGTTTAACTTCAATATATTCTTGTCATAAAAATCTGAATTAGTTAATAGAGAAAGTTTTAATTTGACAAACAAATATTGTGTTAAAATAGTTTAATTTGTCTTTGATTTATTGTTTACGAACAAAATGGAGGCTGACGCTGCATGATATAAAAACTTTTTAAATATTAGATTTAAATTTCTGCGTCACCTTTTTATTAGGTTTGGCTAGACACATTTTATTGAGAATAAAATAAGATAAAAGTTTTATTTTGCGTACCTAATAGTCTTTTTACATAAATATTTTTCGAGTATTTTTTTAGGGGCAAACAAATTTAACATTTCTATTCAAACTAACAATAATTTCAATTCTATGACAAAATATGTATACTTACTCAGACTTTGTTTAGTAATTTATTACAATTGCTATGCATATTTTATGAGGCGCTTAAAATTCGGAGTTTATCTGTACAAAAAATATTTTGGTTATTTATTTAGTAAATACTTTATAATTAACATGTATTAAATGCGTTCGTGTGGCGCAGTATTACAAGGGGTCATTGATGCATTTATTTGTGTTTTTAAAATACTGAATATTCTTATAACAATACTGAATAATAAAATACTGAACCTCATAACGGATCTTGATCGTAAAAGTAATTTTGAGCATATTTCAAATAAGTTTTATGGTTTTAAGCGCTAGTATCACAGGTTCCAGATAAACCTATCTGACACATAGTGTCCTAGAAATGTTTTTAATTTTGACATTTTTTTTTTGGCATTAATCAGATAGCTATCTAGAACATTATCTGGAACTTATGAAACTGGCCCTAAATAATGTTATTATTACAAAATACGCTTTCTTCTTAAAGTGCTTCAAAACCTAACTAATATTATCGGCACATAGATCTGACGTGCAGTTTAAATATGTATGTCAATTGGACAAGCAGTGAGAGATTGCCGGTCCATACTCTAAGAGATTTGCGGTCATCCTTTTAACCCAGTTTGCGTTTTACGAGGGTATTAAGCTAATACACTTAACTTTACAAGGTATCGGAATAATGGAGTTACATGCTTTTAACGTGTTACAATATAGAATGCAATCAATTTGATTGGAGACATGGTGGTACATTTTTTAGAGAGAATGAAGAATGATAAAAATATTTTAACTTTAAGAGCAGACACATCTTCATACAATTCTTAGACTCAAGTTCACTAACCGTTTTTCCTAATTTTTTAATTAGAAAATTGTTTATTTTGAAAATTGGACGTGGAAATTCATAGTAGGCAAACAGTTGCTTTAAGTAACGTGAGATTTACGTCGTTAGTGAACTTGGGTTTTAATTAGCAAAACTAGAACTAAATTAGAATTTAATTAAAATAAATCTTAATATACGCAATATGTTGTTTAATAAACTCGTGTGGCGTAAAATAATGCATTTCATAAATTAAATGGAAAATGAGAGAGAGCAAATTTACATATAACTGAATTTCATGAAAGCCACCTGTTATGCCGCGACTTCATTACGCCTGCCGCGGTTATTTCACCGTTTGATATGTCTATCATATGAAATATTCGTCATATTTGATGAACAATTTTGTATGTGAATTATTCAAGGAGTTTTTGGGCTTAAGGCGGTAAGTGTATGTAATATGACTTAGCCTTGAGTTTGCTGCCTTTAATTAGATGTGGCAAAGAGTTTCCTAAGGACTTTCACTGCTTTATGAAGCAAATTTATTTACGTATTAAAATTATATTAAGTCTTTATTCATTTATTACACATATTTTAACATTTTTATATATTTAATAAATACATATAAAAAAATTAAACATTTAAAAATATAAAAATAGTCTCCCACCGGCATCGGGAACATGGTCCAAGCTACCGGCGGTCAGGGCTCCATAGAGAGAAGCTTCCTAACAATGCGTGCCGTGTCCAGAAGTACAGCTTTCTGCATCAAGCGCTTGATCCAACCATCTAACGCGAGCCTCTTTAGGTGTGAATCAAGGCTCGTGGCGAATAAGCCATTGGCTGAAATATACCATATTTTTTTATTGTAAAGAGCGTTATTTATGTCATCAATTTTGCATTCCAATCAATCTAATTAACGTACTTGTAATACTATCCAGCCATATACCCAATCCAAGATAATTTCCCAAAAAGAATGACGAACTTTCCAGACACATTATTTTCCATTGACAAATAGTATTGTCGTTAATTCAATAAACCGGGAACAATATAGTTGAAACCACAAACACTATAAGTAGATAATGCCTGTCCAGGATCACAGTCCGTAACTTCAAAGAGAGCAATAAATCTTCGTAACAAAAGACTTAACATAAAACACAAGTTAAGTTCGTCAGTGCAAACTGCAGTACTGTGAGTACTGTTGACACGGATGAATGTGGAAATGGAGGGCTAAGGCGTTATTAAGTAAAAATTTAAACAGAATTAAGGTTGAGATGATATGTAGATATGTAAAATTAAAATACAATTTTAATAAAATAATAGTTATTCTAATAACCTATGTATTCTAATTAAAGCTGAAGAGTTTGTTAGTTTGGTCGAACGCGCTAATCTCAGGTACTGGTCCGATTTGAAAAAATATTTTAGTGTTAGATAGCCCATTTATCGAGAAAGGCTTTTGATCCGGGTGCTCGGAGAAGTTGCCACGAAACCCTTGGCGCAAGCTAGTGTAACGTAAAATAATATTTTTTTTATGATCACAATGTTATTTGGTCCTCAGGTAGTACTGCTTCAAATAACTTAGTTAGCACTAATAGGAATTTGAAGTGAGCCCTTCTATATCTTTTCAATAGATCACGCGATATAAATCCAAATTGTCCTCTCCAATCTTTCATTGCACGTTGAAAAAAAATAAAGATGTCCAACATTTTATTTTACAAGTTACTTGATACGAGTGTAACGTCAAACTTTTCACTTAGACTGTATTCGTCGCATCTGTGAATTCACAGTTAAAGCTTTACGACCGAACTGAGTACAACCCAATAGGTACCTACTATAGGTACGTACGTTTAGATAGTAGTAGACTTAGGTGGAGGTTTTGAAAAGTGATTGAACTTTGGTAGCAGCTGTTATGTAGGAGATATATGTATGTATATTATTTTGTTACTTACAAGCTGGTAGTCCTTCATGTTGGACAATGTTGGTGTTACTAAACTGTTTGGATTTGGAAATCTGTGTTGTTGTGTGGTTGAAATCTTCTAATGCACAATTTAATACATATAAATAGAGGACTTTGATTTTTTATGTATAGATAGGGGAAAAAACATGAATTTCATATTGGTGTACTTGGTTTTGTCTAGTGAAAAAAGAACTCGAAAGATAGGTATGCACAGTCGACAGCACATCAAGTTACCACAATCTGTCAAATTTCTGCGATAGATTTTCAACCTTGTCACAATAGTGGAACGTTAATTGGTAAAATTTGACAGATTTGGGTAGATTGACTTGCTGTCGACTGTACCCGCACTCGGCTTTAATTCTTCTATGACAAGTTAGATTATACTAGCGAAGTCTTATCTACTAAAAATGCTGTTTTTATAGTATATAACCTGGTTCCAAGGTTATCGTCGAAAGTAAGATGATTGAAGAAAGCAGTTAAAAAATCACGTCTACTAAATTAACAGACAGGCGCGATATTGTTTATAAAAATATCAAAATAAAATGGTTTTACGAGACAATCCGTAATAAAAGTTGTTAATAATATTCTGCGGTCCGCTACGATGAACAACTCAAAAATTTTGTTAGTTTATAGCTTTCTGTTTACGAGTTTATTCCCACAGTTTACTTATTATAAAATTAAATGGAGAACAACTGACGGCCTTTATAAGATCGGAATGAGTCAGAAGGTTAAAGGGACTAAAGTTTGACGTATTATATACAGACAACAGCACATCAAGTTACCACAATCTGTCAAATTTCTGCAATAGATTTTCAACCTTATCGCAATGGGGGTAGGTTAATGTTTGATTGGTAAAATTTGACACATTCGTATACGTTGACCTGCTGTTGTCTGTACTCTCAATACGCGCCGCTCCAATAGACGTAATTAGTAACAGTTTCATACTAGGCATAGTGTGGTATTACTTAAAGTAAACCCACGCATATAGTAATGCAAAAAATAGATATCAGTGCATGAATAAGTGTAAAAATCTATTAGGTATCTATCGAAGAATCGCCGTTGTCCATATTATGCCAATTGCATTGAGTGGTCAAATGAACTTGACAATTAGGTACTACTTGACAACTATAGGGTAATATATTCTAATGCCATCTTGCACTCTTTAAATATAATGATCTTATTTGATTACGATCTAACCAAATAATTGTTATAGGTGTAACAATAACTTTGTAGCAACTTGGTATTCTGACGTTATTTATTCTGTGTCTGTTATTACTAAACCAAAGGAATTACCACTTGCAGTTAAAACATTACTTTTATGGCTACATTAATACGAGTATTTGTAGTAAAAATTATCTTCGACATTAATTGCCGTTAAAAAGGCATCTGCTTCTTATTTTTTGTACTCCTAGTTTTAATGAACATTTTAATTTCTCGAACGGATTAGCCAAAAGATAATCTATATCATTTAGTTCAATTGTAAATTTTTGTTGAAGTGGATAATTGTGTAATTGGCAGAGGTCGGAATTAGATAGAGTTATTTTTGTACTTATACTAAATTAACACAGCGATTAAAGTGTATATTGGTATACTCTGATAATTGGCTATATTGAGTTTTGATCCCTTTCAAAATTAATTTCTTAGGTATCTGGCTGTTGCAACTCTGAACGCACTTGAGCTAATACAAAATTCCCAGAGTGAAGCCAGAAACAAAAGAAAACAAACCCACTGAAAACAAATTGCTTTCTCAAAACTGCACAGGGCTGTCACTTAATATTCAAGAAGTGTACCAGTACACCTACTCCATTATTCGAAGCGTCATTTGTCCAGTCGCGTCACCCTTCACTAGCAGCGTTCTAATTAGAGCTCTAAACTGACAACCCTGCATTGACGGAGGACTATGCGATTTGAATTTAGTGAGTCGTACGTTTGAGTGATTTGTATGATTAACGCCTAATATGGTGAATTGTGCTGGTTGTTTGTGTTAAGTTATGTAGGGAAAGTCAGTGCAATAGATAGGAATTATTTGAGATTATAGCACCTGATATTTGACATTACATATTATAAAACCATATGCCGCTCATGTGTCTGAGACAATATAATTGTCTAGTCTAGCAGGCCAGCGGTTTCACCCGCGTCCCGTGGGAACTACTCGGCGCACCCGGATAAAAAGTAGCCTTCGTCGATAAATGGGCTATCTAACACTGAAAGATTTTTTCAAATCGGACCAGTCGTTCCCGAACATCAACAACGTTCAAACAAACAAACAAACAAACTCTTCAGCTTTATAATATTAGTATAGATTATTTCACCAATTTCAAAGAGATCTGAAGATTTGAGATCAGAATTTTCGCTAATAGATAGATGATTCACGACTTGACGCATAAAGGTTTTATAGTCTTTGACTTGACGTGACGATTGAGGTAAGTATCTTATTTATATTATACCCATTTCAAGATGGGGCGGACCGCTAGCTAAAAATAAAATACTAGTAAGCAATTATAGTATGGTGGAGGTTTTTAAGGAGCCCGCATCTCAAGAACAAGTTTATGGAAAGAAAATAGCAGTACCAAGGGAACTTTCAAAAGTTATATTCTCAGTTTAGTTTGGAAGCACTGGCTTTCAAGATGAACTAAAAAATCAGGGATAAAATTGTACTAGAGGTTGGTACAGAAAAAAGATTAAAAGACTGAAACTGTCAACGTGCGGGTTGATCTATGAAATAGGTTGCTTTTTCGCTTTGTTAATGGGAGAAAGATTTTTAAAGAGCTTTCTTGATTTTATTGAATTTATAAGTAAACACTTTAGCTTATAGATTCAATAATCACTTCAGCAACTTCATCACAACAATCATCACTTTGAGACCTTCTATCGGAGTTTCCGAGGAAGGCTACGCGACACCACGCAGCATGCACACGACACAGACGCTTCGTGTGCATTAGCTTTTAAGTTGTTTTTATATAAAATATGTAATAGTATACAATTTTATGTTATAATATGTATGTATAGTATTTTCTATGGGCCTTAGATGCCTGATGCCAATAAAAAAATATACTTTGCTTTTACTTTACTGAGCTAGTACAGTATAACTTAAGCACGCCGTCATTTTTAATTATTACTTTGGATCTGTTTTATAACCCAAACAGACAAGCGCTTGAGTTGTGCATTTAATTATCTTAACACACACGAACGGCTCAATTAAATTATCGTAAATACTGTAAACGATAAAAAATATTAATGATGCAATTGATGGCGACTGTACCGCCTACCGTGTTTACTGTATAAATAAATACTGTGTTTTATTACCAGCTACTTATAGAATTGTTTAATTAAGGTGCATTCGACCACTAGAAGAGGGAAATTCGAATATAAAATGGTTTTTTCATGTTTTACTTATGTTAACATTCAATATGAGGCGTGATCTTATGATTGGCGGTTATAATATCCCACAAAGTAATTTCTGATGTCCTTGTTTAACTCCGAAACTTCTTACAATTTAAATGTATCTGTAAAAAACTTTTTATTGCGAAATATCATAGTTTCGACAGTTAACTTAGGTAAAACATGAAAAAAACATTTTATATTTGAATTTCTCGCTTCTAGTGGTCGCATTCACCTTAATATGCCCAGTTCGACTCTGAGACGTAAGTTTTAATTATCGTTAAATAATTTTGTAACGACTTAGTGTGTATTAAACTTTGGGTGGCTAATTAATTGTTTTGAAGCATTGTGTATGACAAGTTTGTCCTTTTTTGTGAAAACACTAGAAAAGAAGCCGTACTTTTGGCATAGTGAAACTTTTCACCCGACTGTCAAGAAAGGTCATGTCTTTAATTATTTGAGAAACCATGTACTTGTAACTTCAGTTACATGGAAAAGTTTATTTTTTATAAGATAAGTAAAAACAGCTAATCAAATCACAATTTTATTTTCAAAAAAGAACATTGATCTTAGGTTTGAGGTTACATTCTTTTTTTTAGACGAAACGCTTCTAAAGCATTCTTAGTTAGTTAGAATTTTTGTTTACTCAAGTTCATTCCTCGGTACTTTGTCGGCGAAGATTTTGATGACACTGATGTATTCGTCAATGATGGCGTTCACGATGGGCTTGGCGACTGAAGCCATGAGCTCCTTCCAGCTCTGGTCGAAGATCACCAGGATTGGGTCAGCTGAAATAGATTAAAAAATATTTTATTCCGTGTTTTGGCCGGCGCGGCACGATTATCCTGATTGTCATTTTGTTTTTGTCCCGATTGTCATTTGAACATCGTTGACAGTCAATATGGGTACTAAGCAGCTGAAGGTCTGAGATCCGGTGCTACAAGGGTTACTGGGTATCATAAAACTGTAGTCAGTAAAAGTCACTATTATTAGATTTAATAATATTGCCGACTTGATAAATATTTGACTTTTTGTATGTCACACTTTCAGGTTGGAACGGTTGAATCGATTCTTATGAAATTCTGGAAGAAAATTGGTGATACCCTGGAGAACATGATAGGCTTCTGGGTTGGTACTTTGGTAAATTCCACGGTAAATATCTTGTTTTTCATAATATTAAAATTAAGGCGTTGTTTTTTATCAGCTTACCCTTAGACTTATCGCCATTGAACAGGTTCTCGAACTTGAACGTTGCTTTCTCAATACATTCGTAACTTTTTTCAACTTTTCCAATCTGCCAGTGTTCCACGCCATCTGCGCCCGTCACAGTCTTCACCTGCGCGTTGATAGAGATGAAGATTTTGTCTAAAAAATAAAAATATATGTTTAACAAATCTGAATCTACACTTCTATCATCTATACTTAAAATAAATCTGTAGAGAGGTCAATTCTGTGCATGAAATATATTTCCAAAATAACTATCAGGGGGTAATTAGGGATCGATACTAATGCCAAAAATGCAATCAGTAGAATTTTTGTCTGTCTATCGGTCTGTCTGTCTGTATAACCGTTATAGAACCGTTATACAATCAATAGGAGAAGAGCAGTGAGGGGAAAGATCTTTAATTATGACAACCCGTTGTCGCTGGCATAAGCGACATGATCCGCGAACGAAGTCGCTGGCAGAAGGTAGTACCTACTTAATATATAAAGAGGAAGGATTTGTTTGTTTATATCGAATAGGCTCCGGATCTACTGAACCGATTCGAATAATTATTTCACTATTGAGAAGCTAGATTATCGCCAAGTAAAATAGGGTATATTTTATCCGTTTACGGGCAGAATTTCCCACGGGACGCTAGTGAAACCGCGGGAAAACAGCTAGTCATCTTAAAAATTACCACAAAACAGTAGTAATTGATGAAAATATACAATCAGTATTTTTGTCTCTATCAAAAAAATTGTCTCAATTTTATTGTGTCTATTTTATCGTCGCCAGATCAAACATAATTAGTTGAGATTCTTATGGAGCATAACCAGGTACACCAGGTACGCTTATAAACATTTTCCCTTTATATATCCGATCGGAAAATGTGATCAGATCATGTATATAATATATAGAAATAATGAATAAAGGTAAGTAGGTACATTTACAACTTTTAAAATCGAATCAAAACAGGTCGGAATTAAAAACAAATAGTAAAACAGATTTTCAATCTTAAAACGAAAGGAATAAAGTTCATACTTGTCTGCACTTCGAATGCACCATGTCCTTCGAAAGGCGCGAACAGTATCTTTCCAGAGCCAGTGTAGGTACCTTCCACCTTGATTGGGCATTCAGCTTCGAATACCAAGCTAGACTCATCTATGTTACGTCTGTAAAAAAATAAGTGTATTATAAAATTTGTAATGACTTAATCACCATACCTTAACTAATATTAGATGGTGCGAAAGTGAGTTTGTTTGTCACGTAAACAGCTGAACTGATTGTAATGAAGTTTAGCAGTATGGAGATAAGTGGAGTCCAGACCGAGGTATAATAGCTGTCGTCTTTTTTTACAAGGGTAAAATAGCAGGAAATGGCTAGTATTTAATAAGTTTGGACAGTATGGATATGTGTTGCCAATTGAAAAATTGTTACAATCTAATGGACTTCAAAGCTTATTCATTACTAGCTTTCCGCCCGCGGCTTCGCCCGCGTGGAATTCGGTTCGACACACAGCGCCATCTACAATCCATCCATCAAGCAAACAATATTTTTGTTTTCCCTCGGGAATATCTATTTTTTTCGGGATAAAAAGTACCCTATTATTTAATCCGGACTTCTAACTTTACGTCTGCAAAATTTCAAAGCAATCGGTTCAGTAGTTACGGCGTGAAAGCGGAACAAACAAACAAACAAACAAACAAACAAACAAATAAACTCACTTTCCGATTTATAATATTATAAGTATATAAGTATAAGTATAAGTATATAAGTATATAAGTAAGGATGTAGGTATGTTTACTTACTGTCCAGCAAAACATTATTATTTTACGGACCTTCCATACTAGCAAGACTTGTACTATTTACTAACATGGCTTATAAATGACATCAAAATTGAGTACTAGAGAACGGGAAAACCCTAAAAACTTTTTATCCCCCGCCGCCCCTTAGGATCATGACTGCAAAGAAGAAGCGGTGAAATAATATAACAGAAAGTACTTACTCTACTTTGACCACTTTACATTTGCTGGATCCAATGACAGTCATATCCTCAAATTCGATCTTCAATTCTCCCTCTTGTAAGGTAGCCTTGCTCATTTTCAAGGGATCCAGGGGAGGTAGACCGATTTCCTTCAAGCCAGCTGCAACGAATGGCACCGCTTTCTGCGAAGACTTGACCAAACAAGGTTTGTCGCTCCATTCGCATTTGTCGATGAAGGGTGCTGCGAAAATAGAAAATATAATATTAAAAGGTTTTGTAAGTCGTGATGGCATAGTGGTTCGAGCATCGGCCTCTCGTACAATCATGCGAGTTCGATTTCGGGTATGGCAAGTACCAATTAGGGCTGCGGGATTGTTCGAAAGATTATCGCGGCCCAGGTACCCAAAGGGCTCAAAAAGGAACAGGGTGGGTTTTAGTCAGTAAAAGTCTGACGCTCCTTCCTGCTGTCACCCACAGGTCATCGGATGATTTCCCATCAATAAAAAAAGACAATTACCAATGTAACTTTAAGTTATATTTTAACGAGAAAAGTTTCAGATCCTTGATTTTGACTACACCATTGTCACTTTCATAAGCAACAGGATCCGCGTACGAAGTGGATACCAATGACTGAGTAAAGGTGAAGGAAAACATCTTGTGGAAACCTGCACTTCATAAAATAGCCCTATCTGTGAAGGTGTATCTATAGTTAGAAAATATGAAAAAAATATAAAAATAAAAGTAATTTATAACTATATTAAAAAAATTGAAAATCCCTTTATATAATTATAGAATTTTCGCGAATTGATTAAAATTATTTTTTGTACATTACCTACGTTGCCGAAAGATGAAGCGACGAAGCACAAGCACAACAATAAACACTGTGACTTAAACATTGTTAATATATATTATTAATAAACTTCAATTTTGACAAGCTCCTTCTATTGTAAGTAGCAAGGATGACACTGGTGATGGATTTCAAGAATCCACTCAATATATACTAGCGAGGTCGTCCGGATAACGTCCTATTATTTTTTTGTTTTAAAATCGACTCTAGTATTTACATCGTCGAATGATATTTTTTTGTTGAACCTCAAATGTTCAGATTTTCTTTTGTTTGCATAAGTATTTGATTATTTGTGGAACCTATTTATATTCAAGGAAGCCATAATTGTATTAATAAATATGCTAATGTATTAATAAAGTACTTTATCACACTTAAATGACTAATTAAAAATTAATGGTTCTCATTACGAAGTGTTAGCCACAAAATGAATAATTTTGCCAAGTAAATATCTAGGTACTTGAGTATATTATAATTTCCTCTGTTTACATAAAATTAGCGGCAGTGGCTGCGGAAGTTATTTAAAAGATTATATAAACACAGATATTTTTTCATACCCAAAAATGGCAGCAATAATGGGACAATTCTTAGGTATTTTATAATAATTTTATTTTTTTATGTTTTTTTTATTTAACTCCCATAAATGTGATATTATTTATATTTGCTACAAGATTGGTTATTATTTTTCAAAGAATTAAAATATTTTGGTGTATCGACAGCGTTTTTACATTATTATTGAAGATCGCTCCAATGGAGAGAGAGAGGAAAAAACAGAAAGTAAATGTTTAATATAACGTCATGTTTTAGTATCCAAGCAGAAATTAAATATCATTTGCATAGATCAGGGTTGTCCAGACTAAACACAATTGCGGGCCACTCTTAAGGATCAAATCAGTTGGCGGGCCGCACAAATTACCTACAGTGATATTTTAATCTATATAATAATTCTTCTTCTTATTTTTTAAAATCCTCCAATATTCAGTTTGCGGAAGGTAAGAATAAAATTTTGATCGAGCGCGTGAAAATTATTTTAGTATATCTGCATGTAAAGTTCACGGGTCAGTTAAAGACTGGAGAAAACGATCAGGATTTTTTATTTTTATAAACTTTTTAATTTTTACGCATTTATGCGTTTTATTTCATTGAATATTTTTAAGAATAATTAAAACCGATCCGTGGGCATGACATGGGCTCGCAGCCCGTGTTTGAGTAGCCCTGGCATAGATCAAAATTGAGATGACGCAAAGACATTTTTTGCATTGATTTATGTACCTGTATTATGTAGATAAACTAGTTGTGTTATATGCACCTGATTTGTACTCAACTGTGAGGATCAACATATTATAGAAATTAAAGTTTTTCAAAAATAAATTAGGTATCTCAAAATATTTCTGAGTTTCTTTGATCCTAATATGTATTCTATTGAAAAGTTTACTTAATTGCTAATAGAAAGGCTAGAGGCTTATCCGAGCGCGTAAAGAAGTTCCTACAGGATGCAGGTGAAACCGCTAGCAAAAGTTAGTTTTTCTATTTGGTGGTTTTTAGCGACAGACTAAGACCGAAAAAATCCAGTCTGAGTATTACAAAAATTGAGTGAATTTCTTTAACGTAGGTTAATAGTATTTAGATTAGTTAAAAGAGTAAAAAAAATATATAAACTCAATTAAAATATTCATAACTAGCTTCTGCCCGCGACTTCGTACGCGGAACATGTCGCTTATGCCAGCGATAACGGGTCATCAAAATGAAAGATCTTAAACATCTGATCTGATGTCGAATTTAGGAGCCCCGGGAAACGATGGGTTGCGCGAGACGATTCGAGATTTTTCAGACTTATTATACCATTGCATTGCATTGAGTGCCTTTTTAGAATGTATGGATAACGCCGTCTATCGGCAAAAGTGAACACTTATCGGACCTACTTACGTGCGAGAAAGTTACATAAAGGCGCGGCCCCACCGCGGTGCACGGAGAGACTACGCACGTGTATTAAGCTTCGCTTTGGAAGAAAATGTATGTGGTTGTGTCCACTGCAACCCACGGAGAGGCTACGCACGAATTGACGTCATTGATACATGCGTGGCTTGCTCGAATAGGCGGTTACATAGCTCAACGCTGTCAACGTGGGTCTACGTTTCCACGGGAGTACACGAATATGACACACGAATATGTACAACACACTTATCGCAGCGTAGCCTCTCCGTGCGCCGTGCCACGCTATACATAGTCGTGTTACATATTCGTGTATTCCAGTGGAAACGTAGACCCACGTTGTCAAACAAATTTATACACGCAGCTAAAATGCTCCGCGTGCCCGTGCACAGCATGCGCCGCGGTGGGGCCGCGCCTTAAAGCTTTACGTGTGAAAAACAGCGACACCGTCACAAAACGAAGGGCAGAAACAGCTATAATTTTCATCAATTTAGCTTCAAAACTGACGGAGTTTCATAGACACTTACCCACCCCCCCTTTTTCACCCCCGTTAAGGCAGAATTTCCAAAAATCCTTATTGCGTCATTCTTAATTTCTAACCAAATAGCCAAATATTAATTTTAATCGAATTAGCTTCAAAACTGACGGAGTTTCATACAAACTTACCCCCTCCTTTTTACCCCCTTAAAGAGCGAATTTCCAAAAAAAATATAGCCTATATGTTAAATGTTAATATGTTACGTTATTCTGACATATAAGCTAATATGCCTGCCAAGTTTCATCAAAATCCGTCCAGTGGATCCTGAGATTAGCGTGTGCAAACATACAAACATATAAAATATACCAACATTCTGCGCCCCGCGCACCGATTACCACGCGCCCCACCATCCACACGTCCCGCATTTCGAGTGAGTCCGGACATTGTACCTATCATTGTATCATCATCGATATAAAATATGTACCGAACTGTCTCTGTGCGTATTAAAAATATTACTTCCCGAGGGAACAACTTCCCGTACCCGGATAAAAAGTAGCCTATGTTGTTCCTCAAGGTGTATTCTATCTCTGTACCAAATTTCATCAAAATCGGCTCACTGGTTTAGGCGTGAAAGCGTAACAGACAGACAGACAGACAGACAGACAGACAGACAGAGTTACTTTCGCATTTATAATATTAGTAAGGATTTACGTAAAAATAAAAAATCCAGGATTTTATAAAATAGAAAACGGGCGTGGATGTCTCATTAGCAAACGATTTCTTCTTTTTGATTTGATGATTTGGTTTATGACATTCATTAATGCTCAGAAAAAGACTAAAACTGACTTCTACTGACGTCATTTACTTTTCTATTTATTTATTTTACAACAAAAATAAATACCATCTCATTTTTTTACTATGATCTAATAGTAAATTGACAATATCCAATTGATAATTTGTTTTAATGCTTTGCTTTCGTCGAATTCTAATCTTATTATAGCTGAACTGGGAAAGGGTGTCCGTATGTCACGGTTTTACTCGAAACGAGTTGGGATACAGCTGTGGTTTTCCAAACATTTTAAGCATTCGAAGTCCCTAACTTTAACTTACATAGGACAATGCTCATTTTCTGTTACCATCTTGTGACGAATTACATGATGGTAATACTATATTTGAAGAAGGTGACGGATTGTCCAACACCTTGGTTGGTTAACGGTCATTATGCCTACGTTCAGCAGTGGGCAGCAATATGGTGATATGATGATGAATATTTTAATCTTATACTATAAAGAATCCCAAGGAACAATTGTTGCTATTCCTACAGATTCGTAGGTAAGTAGTAATTGCATATTCTAGTTTGTCTAACAATGTAGTCGGGTATGTAGCAGACATTAAAACTTGTGGAATTCTATTTGTTCAGTTCACAGAGGCTCTACGTTGGCACGATGCCACACTTAAACTAGATTGCACCTGTTATTTACTTTATCTCAACAATTAATTACTTCACTAACATTCGTGACTTCTCAATTTAGTACGCCGAAATTAGGTTCTTCGGTGTTTTTTAGCACTTTTTCGTTGTCAAGTCTTGATTAAACGATAATAAGGTTCTGTAGTACGAAAAATGTTGAATTTCTATTGGGCATTTTTAACTGACGGACTGAATTTAACATCAACTTAACCATAAAATAAGGATAAAGTTATACTGCTAGTAAATTGCCGATGCTAATTTAAATGTTATGAAAAGAGGTTCTCAACTGCTTTTCTCAACAATTTGTCGCTACTAAACTAGAGGTAATTCCCATACGCTGGGTATTTGCAGTCAAATCCTGAAATGTATCGGCCGGCTAGGCATAAAGTGTCTTGCATACATGTCGATTTCGGCCGTTACGGTCGTCAGTCGCCTCCATACCGCCGCACATAGGCTCGCTTCACGTCGTATTTTGAACATTTATGGCCTGCACAGCTCGTGTCCGAAGTACGGACGGACCGTGTGACTCAGTCCTGTTACTAGTTAGACTGAAATCGGCCGTGTAAGAGTATAACGTCATTCTTGAAAATTTGGACTCCGTACAACTTGATCTCTGAAGCATGTTGTGAGAGATTCTTTATCTGATGGGAATTCTTGCATACCTATAAAAGTCATCGTCTTATAGATATTTATTACTAGGTAGCTGATTTCGATTTCAAATTAATCACCGAATCTGGTCAAGCTTTTTGAAGAGAAGATTATGTTTTATTTAGGAGCGTCAAACATCGAGCAAGTATACTGATCAATACTCATACACAAGCCTTCTTCATACGTAGTACAAGAAGCAATGAAATCGATAATATACTGGTCAAGCATAACAATAACAATAAACATTATTGCCATTTGTTATGGCTACATAAGACCATTCATTGCGTGCGGCCGCGGTCTCCGGGGAGGCTTAAACTGTGCCTAATAGAAGCCAACTCCCATTGCCGACTCCCATGAATTTGAAACGTAATTTGTGACACGATCTATGTAGGTAGCTTTAGAAGGCATTACATAAATACTATTTAGATCCTATGGATTAAATGAAGGACTCTATAGTATGTAGTGGAATGATGGTGCGTTGCCGACCTCATTTGAAAAGCGTTTTGGTCGTTTATTTGTTAGAAGTTATGACAGTGTATAGAATGGTCAGTATTTTTCTACCTACTTGCAAAGCAATATTTGACTATATTAATTTAACTTTCATGTTACCTACTGTATTTATAACGTCTTTTTGACCTACAAATTATTAAAATTTATCCTTTAGCTATCAAATCACGTGGTTCTATTAAGGTGTAGGTGACATTGTATAATAAGATTTATTTTAGTAGCAAATAAGTTATAAAATAAAAGTTTTATGAAGCCAGATAAACATTTAGGGTCTTACTACAAAAAAGTTAAACAGGCGATCGTCACGTGTTTAAGAAAATGTTTTATGGAGAATGACCTAAAACACATGATGATCGTGTGTTTAACTTTTTTCAATAAGTTCGACGAGAAAAAAAAACAAAACAGCCTATAATAAACATAAAAGTTATAAATAGACAACAAAGACTAAAATTTTTCTCAACGTTAGGAAATCCACGTGTAGATTTTAACATATTTATGTAAATTAACTGCGAGTCTTTGACCGCTTTTAATTAATAAACATTGTGGTTAATATTTTTTTGTTGAATGCGTTCATAGGTCGATAGAATTTTGTTAAAACGTATGTTTTAGGTATTGAGTGATTCACAATTGTATTGTTTACATCTACAGCAAATTTCAACAAAAACTGGGTTTTCTAGTTATTGTGTGCATATCACTCGAGAAAGATTATTGAATAATTTTGACGAGCATTGAGTGATTTTTAAACTCAGAGTGGCTTTTAAGACTTGTCTCGATAAAACCGGAAAATATTTTTGCGTTTATTTCAAAATCGTAGAAAAATGATTGGCAAATAATTACACTCTTAGCCTAACTAGTTTAGTGGGAGTTGGTATTTTAATACATACTTAAAAAATATGCCTAACTATTTTTTGTTTTAATTGATAGGTCATTGATTACGAAGTTCAGAATTTTTTATAAAAATAATCTTCACAATCATTATATAGATATGTTCTGTAATAAGTAAAATACGTCATATTTTTCGCGGTATCACAGAAAGGAATTCACAAAGTTGTCAAGCGTTCAATCACACCATACTTTGTAGAAATTTTTGACAGCTCTTCACTGAGTCACGTTTAGTGAAGTTCAGGATTTTTTGCGAGGGACGTCTTTGAATGCGGAGTTTATTGCACTTTTGTTTAATAATAAACTCGTCAATATAACTAAGCAATCAATATAAGTATATAATATTTATTTTCAGTTATAGCGCTTTCAAATTTTTGGTTTTTCATCGAGCGTAGCAAAAGCGAGCGTAAGATCAAGACACATTCTGAACGGCAAAAATCAGTAATATATGACATCTTTGCACTGGTAGTAGTCAATTGTTTACTGCCATACGAAGCAAGCAAAGACGCTCGGAAAAGCTGAGTGAAAAATCCGCTAGTCTGAAAACGCTGTTATGGCATTTTTCACCCGATTGCCAAGAAGGGTTATGTTTTATTAATAAAATGTGTGTTGTTGTTTATACGTCAAAGTAACATAAACATGAACGTCATAAAATCAATTAATGGACATTGATTAAGGGTGATAAAGGTGATATTGTTTCATTAATCACATTAATTGCGTCAGTGTTCCTATTTGGGGGCACGGCAGTGCCCCCGCCAAGTCGAGCGCAAAGCGAACACTGCCGTACCATCCTTTACTGGAACCATTTCGACGCATTTTCAGGCCTCTGTTTGAGAACCTCTGGATAATACCAGAACGCCGAAATTTTCATCATCCAGAAAGCTTTCATAGAAGGCTATGATTTTAACATGTCGATAAAACACAAGTCACGATGACTATATGAAATGTAGATATAGAATTATAAGTCTAGGCATACCCCTGTGCAATTTTACACTTTCGAATTTTATTTTCGGGATTTTGAAATTGTGGAAAGTTTAAGTTTGTCTCCCTGATTTGATTTTTACAACGCAATTCGCACCTAATCTGATTGGATATGATTAACTCTCAATATTCAAGTCGATAACAATAGGCAAGCCGCGATATTGATAAGATATGCATAGGTTGCGTCAGTTATGGTATAATCGATCATGGAATATGCCATTATTTTTGAGATCAACCGTAACATCAATGTTCACGTGGGTAGAATAGGAGAGAAACTCGTATTGATCAGGTTAACTTGAAGGCGTTGCACCTGGTCTATATCATAGGCTTTTGTCCCATTGCATAACTTACGCTATAATTCGTCTCCGTGTAATCCATATCCGACCTCCTAACAAATACTGTAACCATAGAAGACCTCTATATATACTACCTCCGTATGTCAATTGTCAAAGGTGTCACGCAATGTAAATCAGTTGAGTTAATAACTTGGATCTCGAAGTGCACACTTCTACAGTGCTATTGTGAAGTCGAACCTGTAATTGAATTTATTCAATGATATATGAAGCTATAAGATCTGAATGTCGTAAGCTCTCTATAGTACCACCGGCAGATAGATGATATTTCCTCGCCCACATGAGGCAATACCTTCTTAGCAGTCACGTCTTATCGTAGTGAAGTAAATCATGCTTAAAAAAGAAAAGCATTCTATAATATGCAGAAACAATGACTGTGTACGACTCGGATTATTCTACTATCTGCTCGAGTCTTTATACCGTTTTTCTGAAGATAGATAAATTGAGTCCAATTTCTGTTTAAGGGTGGAGTTGTCGAATTTGACTTATACGCACTGTTCGGCTTCAGCAAATATTGTAGTTTTCGTTGGATATATATTTAAATTTATGAGTGGAGACTGCGTTCGAATCTAATGAGCGTGAGGTCATGAGTTTTAGTCTAGGATATGGCAGAAAATGAAATTTTAAATTTGTCGAATTTAACACACACGGAGTATAAAATATCATGTCAGACGTGTTTTATTACAATGCTCACTATGATATGAATCTGTGTATTAACAATTAAAATTTAAATTTCCTAGAAATATGTTATGTCGGGGGCAGACTGAATTAGCGATATATGTATATTTACAAAATCGTCATTGACGATCGCTATTATGTTCTAACTCAATATTTTATTTAGTTTAGGTGGTTTTTTTCAATAACGTAATTCGATTCGCACGGTGAGAGAATTTAATTTCCAATATTGAAGCACCAAGACAGAGATAACAAGAACGCTACTTATTGCGGCTCTTGTGAACTGCTTTCAAATTGGCCACAATACAAGCATAGTTTCTGACATAGTATTTGAACACACAGTGATTTGACCCTGACCACCTTAACATGGCCGAAAACCGATTGCCTGTTGAAATGGAACCATCGAAATAGTAGGTTTCATTCAGTAATTGACACAAATTCACTTAGTTCCCTGACAACACTCCACTTTTTGTCATGACGTTAGTTTATAAAGTCCATAAATTGTTTTACATGAGCCTATGAATTGCCCCGTAGACTTCGATATGTGTCATGGCAAAGGACGATTGCATCCAGCTGATATATACAACATGCCACTGAGTGGAAAGAGTCCAGCTAATTCCTGAAATACGCTGTCTCATGAGCATGTATATTCGCTCCAGATCCGAACAGGAGTATACCCTCGATTTGTTCCAGAGATAGAAATTGGTTACTATAAATTTGACTTAGTATAGAAGATGTGTGTTCGCCTCTCCGGGTATAATATTCGGCAAGATGATAACATAACATGAAGTTCATAACAATCAACTTTCAAATGGACCATATGCACATATAATGAAAATTAAACGTGTGATAGACAAGGCTGTCTTGTAATTTACATTAATGCACGATTCACTATGGCCGTTCTCACAGTGAGTTCTATCGCCTACATATTGAAAATAGAGGCAACGGACACTAAAGATTAGACCTAACACGCCAAGATCGAAGCGCATAAGCGAACATCTTGCCGTAAGCCAAATCCTTTAATCTGGACACCACATTATACGACCACGTCCCAGTCATTAATAATCACAGATCGAGCCTCATGTTTGAGCAACCAATTCCGAGAATAAATATCGCAGAGAGAGAAGAGTCGGGAAACCGTAAATATATATATCATAACCACATCTCCAAGAAAAGTTATCTATAAAATTCACGATACTAGTTCGACACTTACATTGGGAACGGACATTAATCTGCACAGATAGTTTCTCAGGGTCAGTATCGTAGTCACGCGAGCTCTGTCACTTCATAATCGAAAGTTATAATTGCACGAAAGGCAAAGATGATTCGAGAGTTATTGGGTGTACTACATTTACACACTCACTTCTCTAAGTGGGAAGCGCATCTATTCATCAAACGAATAATATAACTAGTTACTTAATCTCAATATAAGTACCAGGTTAGAGACTGTATATAGTTTGTGTATACAGTATGCAATTGGAGTTAGAATGCAGGACACAGTTAATATCCAGTATAAAATTATAATTGAGGGACCATTTAAACACCTTACGGCAACATCTCTGTGATGGGAAGAGAGAGCTATCTGTAGGTAAGTAGCATCAGTGGTTACAGATATGCATTAAAATAGCTATGAATAAAACATATCTGAGATTAATGTGATGGAAGATAGCGTCCTAGCCACGATTTGTCGATTGATCGGCTTACGGTGGTTGTTCTCAAAATATAAGGACGCATCAAGCTCCGCAGGCTGCCGTGAGACATATTATTAGTGCACAGTATTTCGCGCAGAACAGGTTCTGCAACTTACCTATTCCCATCTGGACATTCAGTAAACCCCGGATGGGACGGCATCCAACACGACCAGGAGAGAGAATTAGGCAGCAAGACCGCAGACATAAACGTAAGCCTCACGATGCGGGTGTTAAATCACCCAACTTGCAACTCCCGGGCCTGCTTTGCCGATTTATTTTTAAAAACACCCACAGAGCGATTCTGCCCGTACACGAAACCTCCGAGTAGAATTGAACCCTTGAATATGTAATGGTAGAAATGAATCAACATAAAGAGAATAAAAGGAAAAACAATCTTTATTTTATCAGAAAAAGTGTTTGTCGCAAGCAATGAAAGTTGCCTCACCTAATTACAGATACTGATATCTCAACCACAATAACAGACACTCATCTAAATAAGACTACACATCACGACTTAGCTCCAATTATTATTCAATTATTTGAGATTTAAATTCGGACACCTGGTCCAACTAATAAATACCGAAATTATACATAATTTGGTAAACTGACCATTATTACAATAAATTTTGGAGGTAACCAGGCCTTAAATTATCATATAGCTCGTTAACAGAGGATAAAACGAACAAAACAAACAAACCAAAAATATGGAGGCATATATATTAATTGAGGATATATAATTGGTCTCCGAAATATTTTTTGGCCCTTTTAAACATTTTACCTTCACCCTAGCATTATTTGAAAATTTTATATTACTATACTTATTTTTTAATATGTCAACTGCAAATGAAATGAATTAATGTAAATGTAATTCCCACGAAAAACATTCTTAGTAAAAAAAACTAGCACCAATCTCTCGCTTGAAGCTATAGCTTGTTTATCTCTAAGAACAAATAATGAAATCTGACAAAGTCGTGGCTGGAGTCTAAGGATTCTTATATTCTCGTCGGCGGGTGTGTTACAGCTTTGACTAAGTTCTTATCTCAATAAATATAAGTAATAGATCTAGACTAGAAGTCGTGCTTGAGTCTAAGGATTCTCTACAGGTTTACATAGGTTAAAGATGCTATTATGGACTGGCCGTTGATCATTCTTTATACGTTAGGGAGTACAGTCACCCGGCCAGTCATATAGCATTAATATATTAATTAAAAGAAATCGCCGTAAGGAAGTCCTTAGACTCCAGCAGCGGAACTTTGTTCCTAGATTTCATCTACTTTTTAGAATGAATAACAAGCAGCTTCAGCGAGAATTGGCTAGTTTTTACAGATGTTTTTGTGTGGGATTTCACTTCTTTTTGTAGAAACGTGAGCTTATTGGATATCTTCTAAGGCGTTATGTTGATTCGCTCTAATAGTTTGGTTAGGGCTTTTTGTGTTTTCTAAATCAGGATCACCAGGTACTCGCAGAGTCTTCGATTATCCTAGTGTTTTCATAGTTCCTTATATGTGGTCATTAAATCCTAGCTCTGTTCAAATTTCAAGCTCTCTGACTTTATTGAAGTACTAGTTCTTATTTTGATGATCTTCATGAGTGAAGTGAGTGTCGAAAATACGAAACTTTTGCTTTCGCTTAACTCGAAATAAATGACCTACAACTTGAAATTCTGGGTTTACGTATGTGATTAT